>JAJIBD010011950.1:0-40823 GCA_021461705.1 Cryptotis parvus
TTTTATTACTTAATTTTTAATTATACTTTTTTGTTTTTTTGAGAGGAAACACCCAGTAGTGCTTAGGGAGACCCTATAGAATTTAGGACCCTAGCATGAAAAGCATGCACTCATTTTTTTGAGTCATATATATGGCCCCAGAGTTACTTAAATGGAGAGTTTCTTAATGTAATATTCTTCATTATCTGGCCTCAATGTAACATATTATTACATCCATCATGTTCTGTTGGTTACATGCACAATTCCAACCCAGTGTGTAAGGACTATAACAGAGATACAAGTAGCAGGAATAATGGATTACTGGTGCCATCAAAGAGACTAGCTAGTTTGAAAAATACTATATATTTTTCTCTATTTCCATAACCCTCTTTTTTTAAATTTTTTTCATAACCCACTTTCATCCCTGAATTTAGACTGTTACTCTGTATAGAACTATCAAAAATATTTAATAAATGGTAACATAGTCAATAAACAATACGATTTCTAGTTTGTGGAGGAATGTTTTATTTTTTTTCCAAAAAGGCTATACCAGTCAACATTCCTACCAAAACAGACGAGAGTCCCCATTTCCTCAAATCCATGCCAGCACTGGTTGTTCTTGCTCCTTTGGATATGTGCTAGTCTCTGTGGCGTGAGGTATTATCCCATTGTCGCTTTGATTTGCATCTCTCTGATCATTAGGGATCACTGTATCACTGTCTTCCCATATATCATCAATTTGCTTGAGTGGGCACCAGTAACATCTCAATACATCCTGTCACATGCAAGATAGCCCAAGGGCATCATCCAGCTCCAGGAACATAAAGAGCCACAAACCATTCCATCAGGTCATGGGAATGAGGTCTATAATCGTTACTGGTATTTGGCATGTCAAATATGACACGGGTAGCTTGCCAAGCTCTGTCGTGTGGGTGGGATACTCTAGTAGTCACCTCAAAACTCGAGCAACTATTGATGAACCTGCCTGTGATCAGCTCTTCTTCTGGGAGGAGCTCTGAGGAGAGGGGAGTCCAGATGTGGAAAATGGCAGCCCTCATGATGTGTGGGTTCTTCTGGCTTTTTGCGAGGCTCTGCTGGGGTGGCAGGCCAGGGCTAGAACCTGCCATCCCTCCCAGATGCCTCGTGATCAGCTGGGCACAGGGAGAGCAAGTAGCAACTCTGCCCCCGGTGTGTGAGTCTCTGGATCAGCATACCTGTGCTGGCCTTGAAAAAGATTGCTGCAGGATGGGTCACTGATGAGCTGGGCTGTGATCAGCTCCTCTGCTGGGTGGAGCTTCATTAGGGATGATGATTAGAGACGATGAGCACTTTTTCACATGCCTTTTGACTATTCGTATTTCTTCTTTTTTGGGATTTTCTGTTAATTTCTTCTCCCCACTTTTTGATGGGGTTGGCGTTTTCTTCTTGTAAGGTTCTACCAGTGCCTGATATATCTTGGATATTAACCTCTTATAAGATGGGCATTGTTCTTTCCCAAAAATGTTCTTTCCCAAATTGTGGGTTGTCTTTGTGTCTTAGTCACCGTTTCTTTTGAGGTACAGAAGCTTTTTAGCTCATGAAGTTCCATGTTTATCTTTCTACTTGCTTTGTTAGTGGTGTTTCATCTTTGAAGATGCCTTAAGCTACAATGTTATGGAGGATTTTGCCTGTATTTTTTTCCAGTGTATTTTATGGATTCAGGTCTGGTATTGAGATCTTTAATCCATTTTGACCTGACTTCTGTGCATGGCATTAGGCAGTGTTCTGAGTTTATATTTTTTATATGTAGCTGTCCAGTTTCCCAGCAGTATTTGTTGAAGAGGCTTTCCTTGCTCCGCCTCATATTTTTTGCTCCTTTGTCAAAGAGTAAATGATCATATATTTGAAGATGTATGTCAGGATATTCAACTCTTTGTTCCATATGTCCACAGGTCCAAGGCCAGGCAAAACATTGAGCAAGAGGACTTGTTAGGGGTAGGAATCTACCCCCAAGTATGGGGAGTCAGAGGCTAGGTAAGACAGAGAAGGGACCATGTGCTAATAATTGTTGGAAATGTTAATGCCAGGTTAGAACTGAGCATTGAATATAGTCACAGGAATATACATGATAACCACTAAATGTATGTATTGCAGTCCAAAATGTATAAGAGAAGGGAGAGAGAAAGAGAGAAAGAGAGAGAAAGAGAGAAAGAGAGAGTGAGCCTGCCATAGAGACAGGCTGGGGGAAGGAGGAGGGAATCAGGGGACATTTCGTAGTGGGAAATGTGCACTGGTAGAGGGATGAGTGCTAAAACACTGTATCACTGAAACCCAATCATGAACAGTTTTATAACTGTATATCTCACAGTGGTATAATAAAAATTAAAAAAATAAACAATACATATTTAGACTCAAGGATGAAAATAAGCCCAGTTTTTGAAGCCATTCCTAGCAGTCATTGTCTAGGCCATCATGAAAGACACATTTTCCCCATCTACTTTTCTTTTCCAACCCTGCAAACCTAACTTCCCTACAAGTGTGGTATCCAGAGATTATTTAATGTATCTCACAGTGAAAGCTGCTTTATCAGAATCCAATGAAGGATACAGGATACACTTTCAACGTCTCTGATGTTTCTCAGCTTCTCAAAGTTGTTTTCATGACACTGTCCTGGAGAGAGCTTTGATAGACTTGGCTAGTTCTAGAGAAATTAATGAAATTTGTCTCTTAAATATTCCATTTCAGAGCCAACCATGAGTCAATTCTATAATGTGTAAAGAGCTATAAATATCTCCATGCATTAATAATGTTGGCTAGTAGCTATTTAGAAATACAGTACATTAAAAAATATCTCATTAGGACCAAGTCCATTTTATTTTGTCATCTCTAATTTACTATTATTATTCACCTTCATATTAATGAAGATAAGTCACTGTGGCATGAGTGAGGACAAGAACTGTGTCTGTCCAGAAATGATGCTTGGTGTGATGTTGGAAAACACAATGCTCTTCCAGTCCTGCCCCTTTCTTGTTCCAAGAATGTCATTATCAATACTAATATAAATTTTTCATTGCTTGAACCATTACAATATACAGGAATAGATTTTTCAGTTTTTCAAGTTCCACTGCGTATATTAGCAGAATTATATTAGCAAGCTTATTGTGATGCCAGTAGTATGTCTGATTTTGACTGGTCTGAAAATTTTAATATTTATTTTAAGTCTATAAACAATATAGTTTTTAATTCTACTACAGTAGAAAAAAAGCCAAGCAATTACAAACCCTCTTTATACTTACCCTTTTCCTACTTTCTCTTTCATCATTTGTTTTCTTTTCTGAGTCTTTCAAATGATAAGTAATAAAAATAAAAGAAAGGATATATACATGTATGTATATTATATATGGTATATAATATAATATATCTTATTATATTGTATATGTATGTATATTTCATTCAAAAATCATAAGCTTTTTAAAAACCATGCATTAAGATTGCTTTATTAGTTATGTTTAATATTTCTTTGAGTTAGAGCACATAATTTGCTAACGAAATATTCTGAAGCAAAGCAGTATTTTATTTCACCTTGAGGCAGACTTGGGTTGAAGTCTCATTCTCATACCAGTTTAGTGATGATGCTGTATTCATATTATACAAACACCCAATAACAGTTTTTTGAACTCTAAGCTCTTAAGCAACCATAATGAACCACAAATGGCACTCTGACTTTTATCTATATCTATCTATCTATCTATCTATCTATCTATCTATCTATCTATCTATCTATCTATCTATCTATCTATCTATCTATCTATCTATCTATCTATCTATCTATCTATCTATCTATCTATCTATCTATCTATCTATCTATCTATCTATCTATCTATCTATCTATCTATCTATCTATCTATCATCTATCTATCCATCCATCCATCCACCCCGTCCACCCATCGACCCTTCCACCCTTCCATCCATCCATCCATCCATCCATCCATCCATCCATCCAACCATCCTTCCATCCTTCCTTCCATCCATCATCTTTCTTCTTTTCTTTCTTTCTTTCTTTCTTTCTTTCTTTCTTTCTTTCTTTCTTTCTTTTCTTTCTTTCTTTCTTTCTTTTCTTTCTTTCTTTTTCTTTCTTTCTTTCTTTCTTTCTTTCTTTCTTTCTTTCTTTTCTTTCCTTCCTTTCCTTCCTTCCTTCCTTCCTTCTTCCTTTCTTTCTTTCTTTCTTCCTTCCTTCCTTCCTTCCTTCCTTCTTCCTTCCTTCCTTCCTTTCCTTCCTTCCTTCCTTCCTTCCTTCCTTCCTTCCTTCCTTCCTTTCTTCCTTCCTTTCTTCCTTCTCTTTCTATACATTTTGATATTTGGGTCACACCAGGCAATGCTCATGCATTAGTCCTGGCTCTGCACTCAGAAATTTTTCCTGGTGGTGCTTGGGGGACCATATGGGATGCCGGGTTTCGAACCTGGGTCAACTGCATTCAAAGCAAATGCCCTACTGCAGTGCTATAGCTCTGGCCCTGTATGCAGGGTTTTAGAGTGAATTTTACATTTCACTGTGGATCAACATGAAGAAAGACCTAGGAGTGCCAGATTAGAATATAGCAAGAATTCTTAATTGAATCAGGTAAAGTCCCCCGTCCAGGTGATAATATGACAGGATCACAGAATGGAGACTGTAGAGTTAATTCCAGGGTCCACTTTTTAATTCCCCTTTTATTATAATGCAGGATAGGATAATTGCAGAATCTGACATAACAAAACTAGACATTTGGTACATAGGCTTCAAGTCAACCTCTTTTTAGGGGTGAGATGGGGAATGATAGCCAGGGAACCAAGGGTCAGTTGGGCTGGCGGTTCAGGTGGTTTCCTGACTTAGAGATCATGTGGTGCTAAGGGCTTGGTCATATGCAAGACATGTTCCTTTACCCCTCTAATATTCCTTTTGCCCTGTTTTTGCTTTGTTTATTTCTTTTGGTGATGCTCAGGGTAAATCCTGACTCTGCTCAGGAATTACTCCTGGCAGTGTTCAGAGTACCAAATGAAATGCCAGGGATAGAACCTGGGTCAGTCACATACAAGACAAACACCTTACCTCACTATGTCTCCAGCCCCTTTTTGGGCCTTCAAATCAAATGACTTTCATTAAGGTAATCTCCCCAATTAATTAGTCCTATTGGAACATCAACAATAAAAGATGATATAAATCGACCCAGGCCCTGCTGGGCACCTTCTTCACCTGGGCCATGACGGCAGCGGGGGCTGCTCTGGTCTTTGTCTTATCTAGCGGACAGAAGCGGATATTAGACAGAAGCTTGGGTTTTGCCGGAGGGGTGATGTTGGCGGCTTCCTATTGGTCTCTGTTGGCGCCTGCGGTGGAGATGGCCACATGGGGGGGGCTTTGGAGCCTTCGCCTTTCTCCCAGTGGCTGTGGGCTTCAGCCTCGGGCCGCTTTCGTCTACCTGGCCAACCCCCTGATGCCACACCTGGTATGCTGATCCAGAGACTCACAGACATGGGGCAGAGCTGCTACTTGCTCTCCCTGTGCCCTGCTGCTCACGAGGCACCCGGGAGGGATGGCGGGTTCCCTAGCCCTGGCCCGCCACCCCAGCAGAGCCTCACAACAAGCCAGATGACCCCTCCCCACTCCATGAGGGGCCACCATCTTCCACATTGGACTTCCCTCTCATCAGAACTCCACCCAGCAGCAGACCGAGCCTATCACAGCCCGGCTCGCAGCCATGCAGTTCATCAATAAGTGCTGTATTTAGAGGTGACTACAAGAGTATGCCACCCACACGGCAAGCCTGGCAAGATGCCCGTGTTGTATTTGATATGCCAAATACCAGTAACAATTATAGACCTCATTCCCATGACCTAATATAATTGTCTGAGGCTCTTTATGTTCCTGGAGCAAGCAGATGCCCTTGGGCTCTACTAGCATGAGACAGGACATATGGAGATATTATTGGTGCCCGCTCGAGCAAATCGATGATGAACGGGAAGACAGTGATAGTGAAATTCTACATGGAATTTGCTTTCTTTACATTTAGATGCTTTACCAATAGAGATTAAAGGTTAAGCCTTTTGTTAATTTGGACTATCTGATATTTTGAATAAACTAACTGAAGCCTTATGGAGGAAATGCCTAGTGGGAGGCATTTCAGTGTCACTGTAGGCCATGGACCTACTGACACTTTGTACTTGTAGCTTTGAGTGATAATGCACTGTCCCAGGAAGTGCTTACCCTCCCTCCACCAGTAGGGGGACAAAAGTCTTTAGAAAGCATTTTAGCAAAGTATGAAGGAGGAGGTACTAGTTGGCAACAAATACCTGTCCAGAATCCATGAGGCTTTGTGGTATTTCTAGAGTCATAACTCTATGCTCACACAATCAGTGATTGATTGTGTGCAGGGCAAGTGCCATACCCCCCCTGTACCATCGTTCTGCCCCTCCAATATTATTTTTATTGCTTATATTTTGTTTTTAACATTATGGAATTTGAGGGTGTAGCTTAACTCATCTCTAAGACCATACCATTTATTTTATACACTACTAAACTTTCAGGACCATCCTGCCATCAAAATGTAGGATATATGAGATATATGTGCTAGAGATGTATGTGCCCAGCACTAAGAAATGCTCACCTCTCTCTCCAACCAGTCTTTTAGTCCCTGGGTCAAAAACCAGTCAGTATGGTTGACTGTGGCCAAACTCCCAATGACCAGCCAATAGGGAATATCTGAGTCTTCATGAAGTCTTCTGGTTGCAAATCCTGTCAAGATCAGAACTGGTTACAAGAGAAGGAAAACAGTAGCCTAGAACCAATGGGAAAGCTCTGTAGGTTGAATATTCTTTGACCTGATAGTGAGTATAGATCTCTGCAGCCCTGCAAACGTTTGTCCAGCCCCTCATAGTTCAAATATATTTTATTTTGTTTTGTTTTTTTGGCTCACACCCAGCAATGCTCAGGGGTTACTTCCAGTTTCTTTGCTCAGGAATTATTCCTGGCGGTGCTAGGGACCATATGGGATGCTGGGGATTGAACCTGGGTTGGCCACGTGCAAGGCAAGTGCCCTACCCGCTGTGCTATTGCTCGGTCTATAGTTCAAATATATTGCACAGGGGGAGGGATGTGCTCCAGAATTCTACTGTAGTAAGCCCTTTTCTTCGTTTACTTCTCACGTCCACAGCCCTGAGTCTGTGAGTTTAAAAAACTATTGCATGCTGTGTCTTTTGCTCCAGTTATTTTGTTTGGTGACAAGGTGTCAGCCTTTCAAAAAAAAGTGACTGCTATAGAGGCAGGCTGGGGGAGGAGGGAATCAGGGGATATTGGTGGTGGGATATGGGCACTGGTAGAGGGATGGGGGCTGGAACACTGTATGGCAAAACCCAAACATGAACAGCTTGGTAATTGTATATCTCACGGTGGTATAATAAAAAAAATTAAATAATAAAATAAAAATCTAAGCAATAAAAAATTAAAGTATACAGCAACAACAACAACAAAAAAAAATAAAAACTAACCAATCTTGCCAAAACAAACAAACAAACAAAAAAGAAAACCGTAACCCAATGCCAGCAGTACAGTACAATACTCTGCATATCAAATTTTAATATGCATGTTAGGAAAGGTGAAATCATTATCTAGTCTATTCCATAGAAATAAATATTTAGCACAAAATATGAGGAGATAGAGAAATTCTCCTCATGTGATGAAACAAAAGGAAAATTCAGTAAAAAAAATCTTATTTTTCTTGTCTCTGGGTGTGCTGAGCATACTTAGCAATGATCTGTGCTCAGATCATTTCAAATGGGGCTCGGGAGGCCATGTAGGATGCTCGGTATTAAATCCGTGTTGATTGTGTGCAAAGCAAGTGCCCTACCCATTGTGCTATCATTCTTCCCTTTCAAATTATTTTTATTGCTTATATTTTTGAACATTATAGAATTTGAGGGTATAACTTTACTCCTCTATAAGTCCATACCATTTATTGTATCTTCCAACAAACAGACCAGTCAACCTTCAAAATTACTAAATCTGCTTATTTCTGCTCTGCTCTCCACTCTATATTATTCTCAAAGTATAGAGATAAGTTCTGTTATTTTTTGCCATTAATTTGCTTTAGTTATTTATATTCCACTTATACATGAAACTATCTTATAACAGTCTTTTAGTTTTTACTTATTTACTTAGCACAACCACCTTTCAAGTTTCATCTGCGCTTTCTGAAATGGCACTAATTCACTTTTTTAGACAGTATAGTATGCCACTGAGTATATATATATATATATATATATATATATATATATATATATATACATATATATGTATATATATATATATATGACAGTTTCTTGGAAAATTTCTAATATCACACAACTGTATAAACTATGTGAAGGAGGCTTAGAACAGCAGATGTTCAATGAAATGAGGAAATCAATGGAAATAAGTTCAACAAGAGCAGAGCAAACATGAGAAAATCCAAATATGCCATTTATAGATGAATAACTAAAGAGTGAAAGAAGGTCAACAGCAGAATAGAAGGAGCCAAGGGTTAAATAAACCAGGGAACTAAAGCAACAACAAAAGGTGGTGGAGCACATTATGAAAGAACAAGAAAATGAGGGGCCGGAGCGATAGCCCAGCAGTAGGGCATTTGCCTTGCATGCGGCAGGCCTGTGCTGGCCGGGGTTCAATCCCGACTTCCCATATGGTCCCCCGAGCACTGCCAGGAGTAATTCCTGAGTGCAGAGCCAGGAGTAACCCTTGAGCGCTGCTGGGTGTGGCACAAAAAGCAAAATAAATAAATAAAAATAAAGAACAAGAAAATGAGCCTTGCCCTGTTGGACCCAACCTCTATGCTAGAAGCTGGCCCCACTTGCACCACTCTAACCTCTAATACAGGTGCATGTACTGCAGACCCAGACTTGTACCCTTCCCAGCCTGAAACCTTGAGCACCCATGGAAGGGAAACCATAGGACCCAATCCTGCAGCCTTGCATTACTGGATTCTGTCCCTGTGACAGGTGCTTGTCCCACTTTGCATCAATCTAACGTCCTAAACCCAAAACCACACAGAAGCTTGAGCAAAGAAATTACTTCATATATATCTTATATTGGGGGCTGGTGGTTGGTATATTCCGATTTCACAAATTCTACATGGTGGTTAACTAAAGCAAGTAACTAGCTGGCAATTTGAGGCAAGGGAGCATACTCAAACAATTTGATCACTTGATATCCCGTTATTCGTCGATTTGCTCTAGAGGGCGCCAGTAATGTTTCCATCTGACCCTATCAAGTGCCAGAGTAGCCCAATGGCATCTGTTTGTCTCAGTGATATTAAGAGCCTCGAACTGTTTGTTTAGGGTCTTGATAAGGAAGTCTGACTCCTCTAAGGGCCGCTGCATATGCTCTGAATTACCGCCTGCAAATCACTTCGTAGATAAGGGGGTAGTCTAAATGTGGCAGTTTATGTGACCATGTATGCTGTACTAGCTGGTATAAATATTCTCCCATGCTACCACAATCATCGTGGGACTAGCTAGATCTTACCAGCATATTAGCCTGGCCACGTAGGACCCCTAAGTAATTAGACCAGAGAGAAATGCTGTTTGCTTCCAAGCAAACAAGCATGGCTCCCTGATATACTCAAAGGCAACTAAAATACAAAACTACAATGAAGTAGAAGAGACTTGTGAAGGCTTGGAGAAATATTTAACTGGCATTAGTATTAGTCTTTGGTACAGAGACATGCCATCTCAGAAACCCCCTTCTCTACCCTATAAAGGCATTTCCAGGCAGATCTTGGCTCAAAACATTAGCATACTAAAGGGCCTAGGTGAGGTGCAGGGCGGGATTACCTAAGGGCATTTGACTCTCCCTGCTTTCCATAACAGTGGGAGGAAGGTCTGAGTTGCAGGGGTATAAACTAGCCTGTTTCCTCGAGCGCTTCTTTGTGGGCTCTCTCTTTGTGAGCGCTCACCCTTCTTGGGAGTCTTGTCTTCTTCTTCTTTTACAGGGCCTTTACACGTGGTGGCCGCCATCTTGGCCTACACGTGGCTGGGGGTTCTAGCCTGGAATCCTAAGCACCGGGCTTTTCCTTTTGCTGATTCGTATGCCTGAACCTGTGATAAGTAAAGCCTTTTAAAACTGCATCGGATTCCTGAGTTTTCATCCATTCCTTGCCGGCTTCGGAGGTAGAAGGGAACTCACTTCCCGGCACTGTGGGGGACCCTGGCGGCACTCCCGACATCTGACCATCTTGTAGGTGGGCGGCCACATGATCTTTTGATGTCCCATGGGATCCAATCAGTAATGGCTCTGGTCCAACATTCATCTCCTGATCACATTATATGACCAGCCCATCTGATTTTTGATGTCCTGGCAGATGAGACAGTGTCCTTGATTTTAGAATAGTGACAGAGGTTGCAACTCCGGATTCCTTCTCTCACTTGAGTGAGGCATGTTATTCCAAGCATGGCTCTTTCATTCCTCTTTGGAAGACCCAAAGAGTATTCTCATCCTGCTTTCATAGGGCCCAGGTCTCTGAGGTGTATGTTAATGCAGTGGAGTCAAAGAGTTGTGCCCGGAGCCGGAGGTTTTTTGTTCTTTTGGCTATTGTTTCAATGTTTTTGAAGGCAGTCCATGCCACCTTTTTCCTCCTGCACAATTCAGGTTTTAGGTCGTTCATCATGTTGACTTCTTGACCTAGGTACGTATAGCTATTGCATTCAGATATGTTTGTTCCATTGAGAGTGAATGGGGCCTCTGGAACTAGTTCATTTCTCATGAACATAGTTTTGTTGAGATTCAGCTGTAGACCTATCTTTCCACATTTTCAGTAAAAGTCAGCCAGCATTTGTGCATAATAAAGAAACTGACCTTAACAGCAGATGTAGGATTGGTAGTTGTCGGTATTAGCAATCTAACATATGTTTTCAAGTAACTTGGAGTCCAAATCTCTGGCATTAATACCCACAAAACTGGAAGAACACTGAGGAAATGTGGAACTCACCTGTAGTCACTGATAGGCAAGTAAACCATGCAAGTCCCCAAACTCACTAAAATGCTTGAGTCTGGTTGATATCAACCACTGCACAGCAAAAGAGATTAAGCAAGCACTTGTCAGTGAAATTAAGCAGTCACTAGATAGTAAATTCAACCAACTCACAGAAGAACTTTTTTCAGATGAGAGATTCTGTACAAATGGAAATGGAATAGCTAAAGTACACACTAAGCAAACCATAGTGGCAGAATCTTACAGGGAGAGACAGTTTAGGCAAAGTTGAAGACAAAATGCTAGCCAGCATTGATAAAGAAATTGAAAAGAATAAATGAGTGGAAGAAAATGTAAGGTATATAAAGAACAAAGACAGGAAGAATAGTATCCAAATTATAGGAATACCAGAAGATGAGGAAAAAAGGAAAGAGGGAGAAAAGTGATTGGAGAGATCATAGCTAAGAACTTTCCCTCTCTATAGGTAGGCAGCTGCATAGATTGAAGACTACAAAGCAAAATAAACTTTAGCAGAAGAACACAAAGACACACAGTGAACAAACTGGTAGGGAGAGAGGCGGGGAGAGTGTAAGAGTAGAGAGAGAGGAGAGAGTATGAGAGCAGAGCAGAGAGAGGGAGAGAGAGACTTCATATACCAGCAAGAGATAAGAAAAACCTTAAGTCTGAGGGAAATAGTATAAAAATCACAAGAGATCTCCCAGGAAAAAAAAGACGGTATCACTTGTATCACTTGTCTTCCCATTGATCATCTATTTGCTTGAGCGGACGCCAGTAACATCTCCATTTGTTGGGAATGGGGTTCATTATTGTTACTGTTTTTGGCATATTAAATACACCACGGGTAGCTTGCCAGGCTCTACCCTGGCTCAGGGTTCATCCCCAGGGCCCAGTCTTTTCTATGTCAGACCATCAACCAACCAGGGCCCACGGGGCAGAGCCCTGGCTGCAGACAAGCCTGTTCCTGTCTGCCACCTGTCAATGCAGCCAGGCACTACAGCCACACCTGCAACACCTTGAGGGGCAGGAATCATTAGCTACAACAGCGCATAATCAGTGATTAAAAGATCCGAACACCTCAAATCTGTCCAAGTCAAAATGTATTTTAAAAATACCCTAATGAGATGTATATGATCTTCTGCTGAGAAAAGAATAGAATGACATTCAAATTACTGAATGAAAGAAACTTTCAACCTAGAGTCCACTACCCAGAAAAGCCCTCATTTACATGGGAAGGAGGAGTAAAAACATTTTTATGCAAACAAAAGCTCATGATATGTGTCATAACCAAATCTACCCTAAATGAACTACTGAAAGGCCCTTATACAAATCTAATAACCAATTATGGAAGCCACAACCATACTCAGAAAAAATGGCAGCATAACCCTCTATATCAATAATAACCCTCACATCAAAAGGAACCGAGTAATAGATTGGCTCAGGAAACACATCTAAAGTAACAGAATAGACACAGGTTCAGAGTTAAAGGATGGAAAGCAATTATACAAGCTAATGGAAAACAGAGAAAGCTGGGACAACCAAACTTATATCAGACCAAATGCATTCAATCTAAAGAAAATAATTAGAGACATAGGTGGGCAATGTTTATTGATCAAGGGAACAATATACCAAGAAATGCTAATGCTAATAAAAATATATATACCAAATGTTGAGTCACCAAAGTTTGTAAGGCTTCTGCTTATGAACCTAGAAAAATAGTCTCCCACTATCATAGTAATGGGAGACCTCAGCACCCCACTGTCACCTCAGGATAAGTCCATTAGACTAGATATCAGTAAAGAAATGAGAGCCCTAAATTAAAAAGTAATAGAGCTGGGACTAATGAATTTATAAAGGAGTTTCCATCCTCAAAAAGTCAAATACATTTCTCTACTACATATTCTCCAGAAAAGATCACATTTTAGGACATAAATATAACTTACATAAATTCACAAACATAATAATCATAGCTAGCATCCTATCAGATCACTGTCCCACATAGATAGCCGCTGCACAGTACATCAAACTATGGAACCAATCATGTCCTAGAATATACTATAATCCACGATGTGTAGGAAAGGTGAAGCAAGAAGAAGAGAAAGAGAGAGAGAAAGGAGATACAGAACCCACCATGGAGGTGGGCTGGGGGAGGGGAAGAGAGTTGGGGACATTGGTGATGGGAGATGAGCACGAGTGGAGGGATGGGTGTTGGAACACTGTAGAACCAAAACTCAAACATGAGCATCTTGTAATTATATAATTAAAAGTGGTGTAATAAAATAAAAAGAAAAGGTTTTACTCTCACAAAAAAATGAGGGGCAAAACTTGACAACTCACATAGATTCAAAAGCTCCTAGAAACAATTAACTAATATAACAAAGTGGCTGACTGACTACAAAGACAGTATATAAAAATGGGTTGCCTTCCTACATACAAATAATGTATCAAAGTGTCTATACCATTTAAAATAGTATCTATAAACATCAGGTATCTAGAAATTAACAACAGAGGTGAGAGACCTGTACCATGAAAACTTCAATATACTCAAAGAAATCAAAGAAGACATTAGGAAATGGAAAAACATCTCATGTTCATAGAACAAGAACAACCAGTGCTGATTTGGATGCAGGGAGATAGGGATTTCATTCATTATTGGTGGGAATGCTGACAGCTCCAGCCTTTTTTAGAAAACAATATAGGCATTCCTCAAAAAAATAGAAATTGAGCTTCCATTTGACACAGCAATACCACTTCTGGGAGCATATCCCCAGAGTGGAAAAACACAGCAGAAATGCCATCTGCAATTCTATGTTCATTACAGGACTGTTCACAGTAGCCAGAATCTCGAAACAAGCTGATTGCCCTAAAACAGATGACTGGTTAAAGAAACTATGATACATATATACAATGGAATACTATTAGAAAAATGACGTCATGAAATTCTCTTAAGGAATGGACATGAGAAGCATCATGCTGAAGGAAATGAGTCAGAGGAGAGGGACAAACAAGATATAGAATGATTGCACATTTTCAGGATATAAAAAATATAATATGAGACTAATAACCTAGGATGATAGAAACAAGGGCCAAGAGGATGGTCCATGGTTGGAAGTCTGCCTCAGGTGCTGGAGCAGAAGGCATTTGTGATTAAGAAGCGCTCACCATGACAAAAAATCATTGGAAATGATTGCTCTGTATAAGAACTGCATGCCAAAACTAGGTAAAAGAACAAGCATAACCTCTCAGTATCTATATTGCAACTCATAATGCACAAAAGGAGGGGGAAGTGCCTGCCATAGAGGCCAAATGGGGGGGGGGTGGTGGGAAGGGAAATGGGACAATGGTGGTAGGAAATGTACACTGGTGCAAGGATAGGTGTTGGAGCATTTTATGACTGAAACCCAATCATGAACAGCTTGTGCCTATGTATCTCATAATCATTCAATAAAAATAAATAAATGAAAATGGGAATTCACTTCCACTAAAGTGGTCTTTAGAGAAGCATCACTATGAATAGAAAAAAATGCCACTTAGAGGCAGCAAGACAATTAAAAAAAAAACAATGTTTGGGAAGAGGAGAGTAACAATGGGGAATCAAGATAAAATCAGTGTTTGCTTGTTTTTGATTAAAAAGTAGGCTATAAAATGTGGACCCTGGATATCCATCTCTTGGTATCAGAAAAATAGTTTAAAAATAAGAGGAAAAATGGAATCATGTCATTATAGTCAGGTAGTTATTAGTATGAGAAAGAGAATAACAAGAGATTCCCTAAAACAAAGACAAACTGCCCAAACAAAGGAGCAAACTATTAGAATCAAACTTTCCAAGAGTGAAGTAGGAAGAAATGCAAAACCTAAGCATAAAACAACAAACAAGGAAACTTGAAGCCATAATTCTCCTCTAAAATACAAACACAGGACCAATACTTCCACTAGTCAATTATAGGATATCTTCACAGATAACCTGGCCAAACTTTTAAATATCTTTCAAAAACTTAAAGAAGTGGAATTATTCCAAAACCATTTTATGATACCAGCTTTACCTAAATGTTACAAATAGGCAACATGCACACATTGTAACCCAGATGCACTCATGTGCTCACACACACAGACACACACACAAAAAACTGAAGACCAATGTCTATGATGAACATAGATGCAAAAATCCTAAACCAATATTAGTGAATTTAGAATATATTAACAGTATATATTGAATATAGTAGAATATATTAAAGGCATTATAGCCTACAATTAAGTGGTATTTTAAAAATATATAAAAGACAAAATATATTACACATGTAGTATATTCACTCACATATATGAATATTCACTCACAATTCTCACACTTCAAGTCAGGAAGTTATAGGTGCTAGCAAAACAGTGGTCCACCGTCGGGGAACTCCACCGGGGTCCACAACAGTACCGGGAAGCGAAGTTCTACCTCCAAAGCCGGTGAGGAATGGATGAAAACTCAGGAATCCGATGCAGTTTTAAAAAGGGCTTTACTATCACAGGTTCCAATATACAATCCAAGAGCAGGGAAAACCTCTGGACTCTGGGTTCCCAGCTAGGCCCCAGCCAGGTGTAGGACAAGATGGCTGCCACCACGTGTTGAGGCCCAACAGAGAATGGAGAGGACGGAGAAGCAAAACACCAAGGGAAGACGAAATGGCAAAAAGGGGAAGAAAAGAGAGAGCTGCTTTTTTTTCTTGCAGCTTATTTTATATCTAGAAATCTGCCCAAACTCCCCAGCCCAGCCCATTCTGGGCTGGGCTATCTAGAAATGAAAACAGGAAAATAGCTCTATAGAAATGTAGCAACTTCAGGAGAACTTCTGGCTATTTACAAGGACCCAAAACTAATTCAAAGCCTCCTAGCAGAGCTGGGAGGAGCTATAAACTAAATGTAACTTCCCTGGCAGGAAGGATCAAATGCCCTCAGGTAATTTCTCCCAGCACCTCACCTAATGTCTTGAGCCAAGATCTGCCCGGAATTGCCTTTATAGGGTAGAGAAGGGGGTTTCTGAGATGGCATGTCTCTGTACCAAAGACTAATACTAATGCCAGTTAAATATTTCTCCAAGCCTTCACAAGAGTCTCGTCTACTTCACTGTAGTTTTGTATTTTAGTTGCCTTTGAGTTATCAGGGAGCTATGCTTGCTTGCTTGGAGGCAAACAGTATTTCTCTCTGGTCTAATTACTTAGTGATCCAACGTGGCCAGGCAAATATGTTGGTAAGATCTAGCTAGTCCCACGATGATTGTGGTAGTATGAGAGAATATTTATACCAGCCAGTACAGAATACATGGTCAGATAAGACTGCCACATTCAGACTACCCCCTATCTATGAAGTGACCTGCAGGAGGCAATCCAGGGCAGATGCAGAGGCCTAGGCTTTTAGGTGTCCTGCAATGGTCCACAAACACCAACACAGGTCATATCTAGGGGACTGAGTCTGGTAGAAATCCCTGATTCTGTCATGTGTGAATCTTAACAAAAGACAAAATTTCACATGGGAAAACATTCAGTTGTATAGAATGGCAAAAGGAGGAAGGAAGTGTTTTGCAAGTAAATAGTGCAACCAGGAAAGCAACAGAGGGGAGGAGAGAGTAGGAGGAATTGAAAAAGGTTTTGTGACATAATAGGAAAAGTAGATATATCCCCAGTGCCACGCCAAAGTGCATAATGCAAACTTCTATTCACTTAGGAAAGTGACCTCAGACAATCACTTAAGTTTTATATGCAACTGTTTCTTCAGGTAATAGGAATAGGAATTCTATTAAGAATTTTACATGTTAGCCATAAAAATGCACTCAATTACACTGTATTGGATGGATCTTAGCAGTGACCATAATCATTGTCGCCTTCGTTCTTGCATCACATTTCTCAATGTTTTTTAACTCTACTTTTACTTGGAGTGCCTGAAGCAGAAAACATTAGACAACGATCCAGAATCATAGAGTAAGTCAGTGGCAGAGCCGAGATTTGACCAAGGTCTATTGAGTCTAGGGACAAATGAGGTAACATAATTGATTTGTAAAGTAAACCTAAAACTATAGATTAAAAGCCTGCATTTATTCATATTAGTCTTCTAACCACTAGTTTACCTATGCATTGACAAAGGCAATGGACATTGGCTAAAATTATTCATTTTATTTCTTCCTCAAATTCATTTTCTATTAAAATTAATTCCAGTAAGAGCTAAAGAAAACAAAGGTATGTAGAAACTGCAAAGTGCATTTGTGTCCTTATTTTTTCTGGGGCATTTTTTGTTTTGTCCTGGATGCCAGAAGGTATTTCTGTGGTAACAGTAAAAACGAACATATTACTCTGTGCTATGTTCTTTCAGTATGTAAATCAAAGTGTGTGGAAATCAAATTATTAGGAAAATTGAGATAGCCAAACCATTTATGATCAACCAATGAGAGTAGAAATATTAAAATTATATTATCTTAATATTAATGCATGCATTTAATATTCCTTTAATAATTTGAAGGTCCTCAGAACACATGCTGTCTCAGGGGTCCAATACCCATTTAAGTTATAATTTCCTTAAAAATAGGAGTTCTAGCTTGATAATTATTTTACATCTGTAGTATGGCAAAAATGTAGTATGTAACAGTGAAATTCCTTGCTCTCTTAAGTTTTCTCTAATCCTAAAATTCTTACTGGAATTTGTCATAGATGGAAATTCATTATTTTTAAATGAATTACTTAAGTATAGAATAATGAAATATTTTTTTCAAAGTCTCATTCATTCCATAATTATTGAGAAAACAATCAAAATATTTAAGTGAAAAAATGTGCACCCTCCAAGTTCTCAAATCGAAATATACCACAGACTAAAGAGGGAGTTTTTTGTCAGTTGTAAATTGTTTTCATCATTCATCTAGATGTCTGTGTCAGAAAACAATGTTTAGCACTTATAATGCCCAAGAAGCCTTCAGAGGCAGATCAATTTTCATAGATATTCACAAAGAGTATATTTGGTATTTTAAGATAGTTTTTTTTCTTGATGTTTTAAGTCTACTTGACATTTAAAAGTTCAACATAAGTTGACATTTATTAATTTCTATGATCCTGGTTCACTGATACCTCCTACAACTTTAGGGCAAAACTGAACTGATTAAAAATAAAAAGCCTTGCACCTTTGTAAGCATGTGCATATGAGTGCATGTCTGTATGTTTGTACAGTAAAAATATAAATTCAAGAAACCTGGTTACTGAAGAACTACTTTAAAGACTTATGAAGGTAGTGACAGCTTGGAACTTAGCTAAAATACAGCAATGAAGTTCTTTTCTCTCTTAGCAAGCATCCTGATTCCTAAAATTCCCTTTGCTGGTCCGTAACCCCAATGTGAAAAGGAGAACGTGTTCAGATATTGAAAAACTGTAAGCCATTACCTACTTTATCACTCATATCAAAGACACTGGAAAGATAGCACATGTACAATTGATGGATTATTCTCATCATGAAAGTCTGATGACCCCACTTGGGTTTTCAAACAAGGCATTTAATAACCACTGCCTTGTTAAAAGGTGGAAAATGAACTGGCTGGTGGCCTGATAGGACGAGGTTTTTATTGATTTTTCTGAGGCCCTTGACTTGGGAGATCACAGGCTTCTTAAGGGCAAACTTAAAAGGAAGCATTAAGATGGATGAGTAATTACCTGTGTGATGGATGCCATTCTGTAAACATGGATTGGGTAGCTTCTCCTCGGGGAATCAGTCGATGGGAGACAACGTCTCATTTCAATCACTTCTGGTCCTTTTGCATATTTATGAATTAGCTTTCCTTTCTGTTAGAAATAATGAGTAGACATTGTTTTAAAAGATAATCTTTATTAAATTTTACGTTAATTTATACAATTGAACTTATCACTGTGGGTGCTAAAACAACAAAATGATTCAAATGTTGCCAGGAGGACAAAGAAATGAGATTAGTCTATTGAGTCATGGCTTGGGACTACCTGCTGAGTGAGGGTCTCCACAGTCACTCCCCTTTACCCTCAGTGGGTAAAAGTACTGCTTTAGCCAGGGTCAGCCAAGAGAGCTCTGAAGGTAGAAGGAATGGAGGCTGTGAATGGGAGGCGCACTGAGGAAATTTGGAAATTTCACTGGGGCTGGGAGAGGGGATATGGTGATGTGAAACAGCAATAAACTGGCAAGGGTGACCTTTGGGAGTGAGCTATGAATGCACACTGCTTTGTAGGTTGAGCATTTATGCTGAAAAGGTTATCAAGTGAGTGTTTGTGCCATCATCTGCTTGATTCTTAACCTCTTTGAAGTGTTGTCCCTAACTGAACAAGACTATTAGTGAAGGAAGAGATTTTTTAATTCATCAATCTATTGAAATGAGTGGAGAGATGCATAGAATTCCGTAAATTCCGCTTAAATACTTAAATGAGCAACCTTAGGAAAAGAAAATATTTTCTTATCTTTTGGATATTGTGAGAAGGATGTGCTAGAATCACCTGGACTTTAGTTCTAGCCTGTGCCCTATCTGTGAGATTTTGGACAAATCTCTGAATTCTCTAATTTCAAGTTATCGTCTTTCTTTCTTTCTTTTCTTTCTTTCTTTCTTTCTTTCTTTCTTTCTTTCTTTCTTTCTTTCTTTCTTTCTTTCTTTCTTTCTTTCTTTCTTTCTTTCTTTCTTTCTTTCTTTCTTTCTTTCTTTCTTTCTTTCTTTCTTTCTTTCTTTCTTTCTTTCTTTCTTTCTTTCTTTCTTTCTTTCTTTCTTTCTTTCTTTCTTTCTTTCTTTCTTTCTTTCTTTCTTTCTTTCTTTCTTTCTTTCTTTCTTTCCCTCCCTCCTCCTTCCCTCCTTCCCTTCTTCCCTCCTTCCTTCCTTCCTTCCTTGCTTCCTTCCTTCCCTCCTTCCCTCCTTCCCTCCATCCCTCCTTCCTTCCTTGCTTCCTTCCTTCCCCCTCCCTCCTTCCCTCCTTCCCTCCTTCCTTGCTTCCTTCCTTCCTTGCTTCCTTCCTTCCCTCGTTCCCTCCTTCCTTCCTTCCTTGCTTCCTTCCTTCCCTCCTTCCCTCCTTCCCTCCTTCCTTCCTCCCTCTCTCTCTCCCTCCCTCCCTCCCTTCCTTCCTTCCTTCCTTCCTTCCTTCCTTCCTTCCTTCCTTCCTTCCTTCCTTCCTTCCTTCCTTCCTTCCTTCCTTCCTTCCTCTTTTGCTTTCTTGGTTTTTGGGTCACACCAGTAATGCTCAGGAGTTATTCCTGACTCTTCTCTCAGGAATTACTCCTGGCGGTGCTCAGGGACCATATGGGTGCCAGGGATCAAACCTGGGTTGGCCGCATGCAAGGCAAATGCCCTACCCATTGTGTTATTACTCTGGCCCCTCAAATTTTCTTCATTTAGATAGCATTATTCTTAGTTTTTTTTAAACATCTACTCATCAAATTTTATATACTAAATGTTAGACTCACCATGCCATTGAGAAAGATCAACAATGATTTAAACAGCTATTGTTCTGAGAGAGACAGAACATATTCAGGACAATCATATTTATCAATAAATGAATGCATTATTATTGTATGGTTGACTGGTGTTGAGTAGGGATATACTATACACAATAATGGTATGTGAGTGTGTTTGAATGTTCTGAACAGGTTTCATAGAGGAATCATATACTACCAGATAATTATCATGGAAAATAAATGGGGTAATCTGGTGCCAAGTCTTGGGGAGAGTTGGAGTTGTAAAGATGAAGAGAGAAGTCTCAACCTTGGGGATTTCTTCATAACAAGACCCTTATAGTAGAAAGAGCAGCTAGTGTAAAGCACATCTTCTTGGGTGAATGGTTCTATAAACTCATTTCAGTGTTTTTTTTTCTAAGACACTGGGAAGTAAAAACTCAGGTCTTATTGTTTACATCTCTATCCATTTTATTCATCTTGAGCAACTGATTATTTGCCTTCTTGTAGAAATCACAAATGGACATTGTACCATAGTGTTAGAACAATGTCCTAAGGCACCTCTGCTAGAAGGAATTCCTTGACTGTAGCTTAGCATTTAGGTGGCACATCTTCCAAAGCCACAATGGAGCTTCTCTTCATGCAGTTCCTTCTGTTGGAGAAGGTACTGTATCTTCCTAGTTATTTGTACTACCAGGAGGTTTTTGTTTTATATATAGTTGTGTTTGTACTTGCTTCCATCTGGCATGTTAAAGAGCAATGATTTTAACAATGCATTCAACAATGAGCTCATTGTGCTATAGTATTTCTTTGTAAATGGGCCAGGAAGATAGTACAGTGGTTACGGTGCTTGCCTTGTAGACTGCTGACTCTGTTCAATCCCTTGCCCCCATATGATTCCCTGAGTCCTGTCAGGAGTTATCCCTTAGTGCACAATCAGACGCAAATTTTGAGCACCACTGAGTGTTACCCAAAAACAAAAACTGATATATATATATGTATATATATATATGTGTATATATATACATATATATATCACTTGATTACTTGACATCTTGTTATTCATAGATTTGCTCAAGCAGGCGCCAGTAATATTTCCATTTGACCCTATCACATGCCAGTGTAGCCCAATGGCATCTGGTTGCTTCAGGAATACAAAGAGCTTCAAACCGTTTGTTTGAGGAAGTCTGACAATCTTGTAGGTGGGCGGCCACATGATTTTGACATCCCATGGAATCCAGTCGGTAATGGCTCTATTCAAAATATATATTCAAAACGTCAAACAAGTTTAGCTTGATTTATAGTAGATAAAAGTATTCTGTACTTTCTAAAAGAGGACATTCTTTGCTTTGCTTTCCTATTTGGGAATACAGATATATACAGATACATATATATATATGTATATATGTATCAGTATATATGTATATAATGAACTGTATTATAGTAATAATACCACAGTTAATTTATTATAAATTGTAATGCATTATATTATAAAATAAATACATTTAAATTAAGTAGAATGAAGGGCTACACACAGAACTGCACACAGAACTGCACACAGAACTGTTGGATGTAGGGTTGCCACAGGTTGTTTTGGTGATGGTTGGACTAAGGATTCAGTGCTTGGGACCAGTGGGTTCAGTCTGGCAATGCACAGGAGGGTAGGCTCACAACTCTGGGGACTGAACTCAGGACTCCATGCATATGTTTCACCTGGTCTCTGGAAATACTGTTTTGTTGTTGCTATTTGTTTTTGTTCACAATGAGAGGTGCTCAGCATTTACTCCTGGCTCGGAACTCAGGGACCAATTCTGTTGGGGCTTGGAGGACCATATGGGATGCAGGAAATTGAACCTGAGTCTCGTGTGCCAGGCAAGTGCACTACCCACTGTACTAACACTCCAGACATTCTGGAAATACTTTTTTTTTTTTTTGCTTTTTGGGTCACACCCGGCAATGCTCAGGGGTTACTCCTGGATCTGCACTCAGGAATTACTCCTGGCGGTGCTCAGGGGACCATATGGGATGCCGGGGATTGAACCTGGGCCGGCATAGGCCAGCCGCGTGCAAGGCAAACACCCTACCTGCTGGGCTATCGCTCCGGCCCCACATTCTGGAAATACTTTTTAAAAAATGGTTTTATCCAGCATGAAATAATGAAAGTGAGTTGCTAAACTATCAGTCTTTCATTAAGTGAGCCAGTTATATTTTGTACAAAGGGAGTAATAGATGTGATGACACCAGGGCCAATAGTCTAGATATTGCAGTGACTATATTGCAATTCTATTCTAGTGATATTGTGCATTAGAGAATTAAATGGGAGATAATATTTCTATCTGAGGAAGTACTACACAGCTCTAATATATTTTTCATTATATAGGTTTTTATATATTTGTGTAAACTGACTTTTTCCTGACAAAAACTAATACAAATTAATACATAAACTGTTTTACTCTGTCAGAAGCAATCTATAGGGAGATATTGCTCTGGATTATTAATATCTGTGAAGGATATTTGAATTATTTTGCTTTCATTATCATCTTCATGTTACAAACTTGAATAGTCCCATAAGGTTAACCTATTTTGGAATAGTAAACCAGTAGCAATTTCTTGACTTTATGCACACAAGGGGACCAACAAGGGTCGATTTAATGTTTATATTATTTCCATTATTCCTCTGTTTCTTAGGCCTGCTGATCTTTCATCAATTTAGAACTTTGTTTCTACCATATCAAAAGCTCTTTACTAATTATTAAGAACTGTGAGGTTAAAGTTGGTTGGGAGATCTCATGTGACTGTAATTTAAGCCAAAGAAAGACTGAAGTCTTTCATCATTATGAAGTTTTGCTGATGTGAAAATAATGATATTTAAAAGCAGATGCTTGTTTCAAATATTTGTATGGATACTAGTGCATTTCATGAGACATTTCATTTGTTTAGTGAATATTTTTGAGTGCCCCATTTTATGTATAATATTTAAATTTGAGCTTATGTAATTTAGGAGGGAGATAAAGCTTTTCAGTGATATTCTGGATGCTGGGATCAAGCCTGATGTCCTTAGACTGATGAAGCTGATGCTTCTGTGCCGGGGTTACACTACCAGGTGTTTAAGGAAACTTCCAGTGTCAAAAGCCAAACTTTGGGCCTTGATCATACTAGAAATATTATTTGAACTATCTTCTCAGCCCTATATTCACTGCTTTTATTAATAAACATGTATTTTTATGTTTAAAATATGCCTATGAAATGTTGGACACTGTGTGATGAAAACATATTTACAAAAATAAATGAAGGTTGTAAAAGTAATGTAAAAGAAAGGTTCTATAGGGCCAGAAAGATAATAAAAGTGGGTAAGTGCTGGCTTTCTATGTAGCCAGCAAGGGTTGTATCTCTTACACAGAATATAGTCCCCGAAGAAGCACCAGGAGTGATTTCTGAACACCTAATGAGGAGTAAGCTCTGAGCACAGATGGGTTGGAAGGAAGGAAGGAAGGAAGGAAGGAAGGAAGGAAGGAAGGAAGGAAGGAAGGAAGGAAGGAAGGAAGGAAGGAAGGAAGGAAGGAAGGAAGGAAGGAAGGAAGGAAGGGAGGGAGGGAGGAGGAGGAGGGAGGGAGGAAGGGAGGGAGGAAGGAAGAAGGGAGGGAGGGAGGAAGGAAGGAAGGAGGGAGGTGAGGAAGGAAGGAAGGAAGGAAATGAGAGACAGAAAGAGGGAGGGAGACAGAGAGAGAAGAGAGAGAGAGCATGGTTAATTCTCTGAAATACTTGGGTGGGACACTGGTTCTGTAGCTCCAGAAAGTAAATCTGATTTCAAATCCTAATCTTTTCATGATACTATCTGTATGAGCTATGAAATATTGAACAATCTTTTTAACCCTTGATTGCTCAATAAAATTGAGGTTGCCATATGTATCTAATCAAAAGATATTTATAAAGATCCAATAAGAATTACATTACTAATTTTAACAAATGATGTTATTAAATGTAAATTCATGAGTAATTTTGAAAGAATCTCATCTCTCAAATGGATATGAACTGCTTGATTTTCTGTAAATAAGTTTATTTTTGGAATAATTCTAACTAAAGAATCTCTAAGAGTTATATTTTCACATAATTTGCTTAGCTAACAAAGGCTCATTCACGAAGCAACATGGCAGGACTTTTTCCCATGTGGAAAGTTGACTTGAATTCTTGAGTTGATATTAAAATAGTATTGACATTACCGTAGAAAATTTAGGAAATTGAAAGAAAACATTAGTAGGGTGCATTCACCAGTATTTTAAAGTTTTAAAATAATTTAACCATCTCTTTCCTCTCTTCACTTTCTCTCTCTCTTTCTCTCTTCCCTCTCTTACATGTTGTAGATTGTAATAGACTTTCGACAATTATTGGTCCACTGTTCCTTTCTCTGCCTTACCTAACCTCTGCTCCCACACATTTGTGGTAGTTTCCACCTTTGGCAAGACCTCCTGCTCCACATTTCACCTGACCTTGGATATTGGTATCATGGAGAACCTGCCACCGGAGGAAGGCTGGGGGATGGGGAAGATATCAGGAACATGAGTGGTGGGAGGTGGGCACTGGTGGAGGGATGGGTCCTGGAACACTGTATGGCTTGAAACTCAAACATGAACATTTTTGTAATTGTCAAAAAAGAAAGAAAGAAAGAAAGAAAGAAAGAAAGAAAGAAAGAAAGAAAGAAAGAGAGAAAGAAAAAAAAGAAAAAAAAAAAAAAAGAAAGAAAGAAAGAAAGAAAGAAAGAAAGAAAGAAAGAAAGAAAGAAAGAAAGAAAGAAAGAAAGAAAGAAAGAAAGAAAGAAAGAAAGAAAGAAAGAAAGAAAGAAAGAAAGAAAGAAAGAAAGAAAGAAAGAAAGAAAAGAATTTTGCCACAAGAAATATTAAAGGAAGTTTTTCTGGAAGAAGGATAATGATTTCAGTACAGAAATTCAGATCTGTAGAAAGCAATAAAAACACTGCAAATGGTAAAAAAAATAATAATTTAACCATACATTGGCTTATACCACCCAATTATTAAAGTTCTACAACTTTTTAATGGGTGTGTAATATATTGACACTTGTCGCTTGCCTTCACATTGTTCATCGATTTGCTCGAGCAGGTGCCAGTAATGTCTCCATTCATTAGGAATGAGATCCATTATTTTACTGTTTTTTGGCATATGGAATACACCACAGGTAGCTTGCAAGGCTCTACCGCTGCTCTGGGTTCATCCCAAGGGGCCCAGTATTTTTCTATGTGAGACCATCAACCATCCAGAGCCCACGGGCAGAGCACTGGAGTTGTAGACAAGCCAGTCTCCTGACACAGCCAGGCACCGTGGCCACACCTGCAACACCTCAAGGGGCAGGGGTGTAATATATTGCCATACTTTCAATAGTCCTCAATTTACAGATATTTCTTTTGTATCCAGGACTCATTCAAACCTGGATTGTCTAAGTAAACCCACTGATTAATCCAAGAGAGCAACATGCTTGATACCTGTTCACCTCTAGTTTGGTGAGTTAATATATGTACTAATTTCTAAAACGGATTTTTGGGCTGTTTTTTGTTACATATAGCCCAAGTTATATACCTGAAGAATATCAACTAGTACATGAATTTGAGAGTATAGAAGATACGGCTATTATTTGCTAGTGGCTTAGGTACTGACAGCGCCTTTTCCACGGGTCTCACATTATTCTTTGGGTGTCAATAGTCTCGATTACCCCCCAATCCCATGTCTCTAGCTGACTCTTATTACTCCTAAAAGTTTCAACTGAAGGTTTCTTCTTCCAATACTAGGTCTCTGCTATATACTGTTCCTAATGTTACTAAGATTCTATCATTACTGAGATCATGCCACTGTTCTCTTGAAATACTTTATTGGCTTCACATCAAATGAAAGTAGGTGTGATCACACCGGCCATTCAATCCTACCTGATTGATCTTTTACTGCTTCACTCTAACTTGATCCGCTATATTCACCTGCTTATTCGGCTTTCTCCTGAAACACATCTAGACATGTCCACCATCAAGAGTTTCCCCCGCAGATATCTCATATTTGGTGGTTTTACCTTCTCTAAATACCAGTAGCTCATTCTCTGAATAAATTTGTCTCTAGAAAAATGAACATTTCAAGTTATTATGCAGTTTAGCATAGACAATGCTCACCTCTTTTGACCCCCTCCTGATTATGAACTTGGATTTCTATATTCCGGATAAAACTGCTATATTTTCACTTCACTGTCACTGTATCACTGTCTTCCCGTTTATCATAGATTTGCTCCAGCGGGCCTCAGTAACATCTCCATATGTCCTGTCTCAAGCTAGTAGAGCCCTAGGGCATCTGCTTGCTCCAGGAACATAAAGAGCCTCAGTACATTCCAGAATGAGGTCTATAATTGTTACTGGTATCTGGCATATCAAATACAACACAGGTAGCTTGCCAGGCTCTGCCGCAGGTAGCATACTCTTGTAGTCATCTCTAAGTCCAGCATTTATTGATGAACAGCGCGGCTGCCGCGCGAGCCGGGCTGTAATAGGCTGGTCTGCTAGGTGGAGTTCTGACGAGAGAGAAGTCCGGATGTGGAAAATGGAGGCCCTCATGGAGTGGGGGTCGTCTGGCTTGTTGCAAGGCTCTGCTGGGGTGGCGGGCCAGGGCTAGAACCCGCCATCCCTCCTGGGGCCGGAGTGATCATATTTTTACTTCCATGAATTTAATGAAATATCTGTTGTATGTTTTAGCATTATACCTATGTGTGCATTTATTATCTTCATATTTATAATTGTATTGTTATATTACAAATTCAGTTCCTTAAGTCCCAGATAGTAGACCAAATAAGGCTATGGTAGATAATAGGATTTGTACCCAATATTATTCAAAGAAGTTCTTTTATTACATATACCCCGTGCTAGCAATTCTCAATACATTCCAGGAAAGCTTAAATGTTAGGACAGAAAAGCACTTTGACTCCCTTTGGATTAAAATGAATATAAATTAGAGAACCGACAAGTACAGTAGGGATATGCATCTACTATAACAAGATTCAGACCTAAGGTAATAATTAATTTAGACATTCTCATCAAACTTGTGAGAACTGTAAATCTTTTAGGTTTTTGGCATTTTGGGTCACACCTGGAGATGCTCAAGGGTTACTTCTGGCTCTGCACTCAGGAATTACTTTTGGCTGTGCTTGGGATCACGATCACGATCTTCCCGTTGATCATCTATTTGCTAGAGCGGGCACCAGTAATATCTCCATATGTCCTGTCTCATGCCAGTAGAGCCAGGGGCATCGGCTTACTACAGGAACATAAAGAGCTCAAACCATTATATTAGGTCATGGGAATGACCTAATATAATTGTTACTGGAATTTGGCATATCATATACAACGTGCTTGGGATACTACAGATTAAACCCAGGTTGGTAGTGTACAAGGCAGATGCCCTCCTTGCTGTACTCTGGCTCCAAAACGGCATATCTTGATATGAATATATGAGGGGTAAAAACCTCTCCCTCAAAATATCAAAAAATTCTTTCATCATTAAATATCTGAATACTAGTACTTTGTCCCATTTAAATGGAAAATTTACCATGCAAGAACAAAATCACTTAGGATGTTAAATTTTATTATGTTTCCAAAGGTTTGAACCATTGACTTTTTGATGAATATGTGCAGGTTGTGTTTTTCTAACAGAATTGATTTTAAAAATTCTGGTGATGTTAGTGAAAATTGCTCACTGTTTTCTCTTCAAATGGCATCCTTGAGAAAGATTTTTGAAAGCCTTTATTTGATTTCTGATGGCTGTGCATTCTACTAAGCTACCAGATGGGATTCGATATTGTCTAAATGTGAATATCTAGTTACTTGACTGCTTGTCATGAAGGGCAGTTTATCCCTTGAGTAGGAAGCCTTGGCTATAGAAACAGAAGAGACCAAGGGTCTTCATCAACAGGTCCACTTCAAACTTTTCATAGCCATATGTTTACTCCTATAGATCAAACTTTGTGTTCATGCCCAAAAAGTTTAATAAAATCATAAAATCAGTTTGACAGATATGTCACCGACAGAGTAGGAGCCAACTCTGGTCCTGCAAGTCACAGGTTGCTTCTCTCTTTGGGGATTTAGGAAACCAAAGGGCCAGTTAGAATGTGTGCTTGCTCCCTTCTCGCAGAGAGGCAGGACAGGAAGGAGAAGCTTTGACTTCGTCTTGTGATATCTTAATTACTACAAGGAAAAGTCTTTAGAAATACCCCTAATAAAATACTAGGTGTATGTCAATGACAGAATCTTAGGGTCATTAAATGCGTGTAGCCCCCCTCCCACTTAGGGAAGGAGTAGAGGGGAGAGTGAAATTGCACAATTTAAGCTGTCATTTCTGCAGCACTTCTCGTGAAATATCTAGGTGTTGCTTCTAATGTCTCCGCCGCAACTTCCAAATCATAGTCCTCCTGTGTTAGCTGAAAGCATTAAAACAAGAAATTACAATAATAGTGCTATTTACCCCTCATTTATGTAGCCACCAGTGTTCTTTTTTCTTTGCAGAATGCATTTTCCACCAGCAATATTTTTTGGTGTGGTTGATGAAACTCAATTGTACTTAAAAACACAGTAGGACATTGTATCCAAAGACTAGAGCAGCGGGCTTGTCATTTCCTAAGAGGGACTTCAGAGGCTGCAGTCCCTGTAATTGGAGAGTATTGCGTTTGGTGTTTGAGGCAGTGGACGAAAGCCTTTCTTCACAGTTAATCATCTCCATATGCTTATGTAACTGGACTAGAGTTTGTATGAAGACTGCACAATTCATGAGGACTACACACTAGATGTAAGAAATCTCTTCTACTCTGAGTAAACAGACTTGAGAGCTGAAGGAGATGGGTAGATCAACTCTGCAAGAGTTGCTTAGCCTGAACCCAAAGGTAGAAAGACTGAAGTCGCGGTATATGTGTGACTGTGTGTGGGGTGAGGGTGGGCAGGGGGTTTGTATAATAACCCTGAGGTTGTGAGCACAGTTTTACTTCACTTATGTTTTATTCTCAGCCAAAGCACTTGGAAACTCTCTCTGAACTCACAAACAGACCTGATTATGGTGTTTGTGACAATGCCACAGGGTCCCTTGCATTATTTATCCCAGTCTGCTTTACTCATCCGGCTTTCTGGGAATATTTTCAGATGGAATCACTAATTAGCACATATGTGGAAACTTCTCAAAAGCAACTCAGCCCTCTCCTCATTACTTTTTTTCATTTTTTTCTATTTGTTAACTATGTCAAAGAGAAAATTTTAAGTAAGAGGACAGAGGAATTTCTGGACTAAATTACACATATTTTATAGAGGAAGAAATTGGTAAGGTTCTTGTCTTTGACTTGATGTATTGTATTGGAAAAATACAAAAAAAAGCAGTTCCAATACATACCTGTGGAGAATAGTATTAGTTTGGTTCATAGGTATTCTATGGAGTATTTTACTTGTTATTATCTTGGAAGGCTTTCTAAAATTGTTTCATTTGAACAATGCTATATACTGTGACTTTAGTTATGGCATATTCTGACTTCGCTACACTACACTGTATCTTCCTTCTCTTCCTTCTTTTTATTTCACACATTTGGGGGCATGCCATTTCCCCAATATCACCATTATCTACATATGTAAAAAAATATACCATTTATCTACATGAAGTCCTATGAATAATGTGAAAACAAGGTTTTGAATCTTGGTCCATTTAAAGTTTTCTTCTTTTCACTAACACTCTATGGGGAAAAAGAAGTTTCTATAAAGCATATTTAAAGCAATAGAATTCATAGACAATGCCACTTTAAGATGACATAAAAATCTAGGTTCAGCTTGAAGAGAAAATGCTTCTACTAGGATGTGGGGCCATGGAATATTTACACATAGATCCAAAATAAAAATGTTTCAAGCAAAGAATTCAAAACTTGCGAATCTATTTTTGAATTAGGTAAAGGTTATTTTCTGGGTAATGTAGGTCTTTACTATATATGTTTTCGTAAATAGGGCTGCTGTGTGTGTGTGTGTATGTGTGTGCGTGTGTGTGCTTGTGTATCATTGTTTCTAAGGAATCTGCTATACAGTCTAATTATTGTAGTGTTGCAGTCACATTCTCTTTCTGGAATACTAAGGATAAATGAAACAATCTAAGAGTTTTATGCAATAGTTAAAAAACAAGGGGATGGAACGATTTCTTAAAAGGATGAGTGAATGCTTTGCACACAGGAGTCCCAGATTCACTGCTTGAAATTGAAGGTTCTTTGAGGAATTCTCCGCTAGTGAACTTCATGTTTTAGGCCAAGAGTAGCCACAAGAGGCTCTGGCTATGGATCTGAAACCTAAAGTCAAAAAGAAAATAAACTTTACAATAAGTGCAAAAATGTCTTAGATGGTCCAGTTTAACCCTCGGCTTTAAAATGTGATATCATCTTGTCAAACTTCTTTTCTTCTTGTCAGGTTACAATTACCATTCAGTCATATAGACTTAGTAAATTACATGAATTGAGAGTTTTAAAAACATAATCAATAATCAATAAACTCACTTGCATACTATACTTAGTGTCCTAAATACTAGTATCACAGTTTAGTCTGGAAGGGATTCTTAAGACTGGATTACTGATTGTGATCTTAAAGTGTTGCCGTTCTATCTAGGAAAAGGATGACATATGACTCCTCTTGTATATCATTTCCAGTCTTTGGTACTCACTGTAGAATGAGTGAAACTGTTGGGATCTACAAATAATATCTGTAATTGTTACTGGAGGGAGTTTGTGGCAGAAAGAATACACATGCCTTGCATTTTCCATCCCTCATTAAAAAAATTTACACTTAATTTTGCAAGCTTGCTATTTTAACAGCTGATTTGCAGATGAAAAAAACTACAGAGCATTTTGTTCCAAAGTTGAGCTAATTCAACATGCTCTAAATATGTGCTGTCCAGTATGGTAGCCATCAGAAGATTATGGATATTAAGAGCTTAAAATGTGTGCCTAGTCCAAATTGGGGTGTACCATAGATATAAAACACTTATTGAATTTCTAAGATTTAGTAAAAAATATAAATATCTCACTATGTTTTATAGTGTAGCATGAATGACGTTTTATAGATACTGAGTTAAGCAAACTATCATTAAAATTTATTTTATCTATTTATTTTTTGCCTTATAATATGGTTGTTAGAAATCTTACAATCACATTGGTGGCTCAAAATTCTGGCTTTCATTGTATTTCTGTTGGGTCATGATGCTTTAATTTTTTATTTCATTAGTTCTAATATTTCAATATCTTAAGCTATAAAAACAGGTTGTGGTTTCATTTCTACTAAGAGGAAAAAATAAATTCCTCATTTTTTTCTCAAAATATTTAACTAATTTTCCAGGCTTTAGGTCTTAGTTCTCACTTCTTATGTTTGAAGTGCCAAACTCAAGTTTAGGTGTAAAACCTAAAATTAAGGTACCACGTTATGTATCGCATTGAGTTCTGGTGAAATGGCCTAACCACAAAATCTTCTCCGTATTCTGCTCCTATGAATGGGATCCCTAAGCGCGAAGTCAAAGATCTTTCCCTTATTAATCTTTATTATATGAATCAAGTCATGGGAATGAGGTCTATAATTGTTACTGATATCTGGCATATCAAATACGACACGGGTAGCTTGCCAGGCTCTGCTGTGCAGGTAGCATACTCTTGTAGTCATCTCAAAATCCAGCATTTATTGATGAACGGCCGCGCAAGCCGGGCTGTGATAATTATAGACTTCATTCCCATGACCTGATGGAATGGTTTGAGGCTCTTTATGTTCCTGGAGCAAGCAGGTGCCCTTGGGCTCTACTTGCATGAGACAGGTCATATGGAGATGTTACTGGTGCCCACTTGAGCAAATCGATGATGAACAGGAAGACAGTGCTACAGTGATGTGAATCAAGTATACTTCCTGCTTATCTCTAAACAGAATTTTTAGTTCTCTGTCACAGAATTATTCAGAAATGTCAAAGAGGGTACCAACAGGGTACTTCAAATGGAATACTATGCAACTGTTAGGAAAAATGAAGCTATGAAATTTGCCTATAAATGGATGGACATGGAGAAGATCATGTGAAGTGAAATTAGCCAGAAGGAGAGAGACAGATATAGAATGACTGCATTTATTTGCATGACATAAATATATATGTACATATTATGATACCAATATCCAAGGTCAAGTGAAACATGTATCAGGAGGTCTTGTCAAAGGTGGAAATATCACAACCGTGAGGGAGTCAGAGTCTAGGTAAGAAAGATAATGGAACAGTGTGCTAACAATTGTCGAAAGTATTAATACCAACCTAGAACTGAGCATTAAATACAGGCAAAAAGATACACATGACAACCCTTTTAATGTATGTTCTGTAATCCACAATCTAGAAGGGAAGGAAAAGAGAAAGAGTTAGAGAGAAAGGGAAAGAAATAAAGAACATGACATGGAGGCGGCCTGGGAGAGGGAGTAGGGAACCGAGGAAATTGGTGGTGGGAGATGGGCACTGGTGGCGGGATGGGTGCTGGAACACTGTATGACCAAAACCCAAATATGAACATCTTTGTAATTGTATATTTCACAATGGTATAATAAAATCACTATGACTATCACTATCTTCCTGTTCATCATCAATTTGCTCGAGCGGGCTCCAGTAACATCTCCATATGTTCTGTCTCATGCTAGTAGAGCCCAAGGACATCTGCTCACTCCAGGAACATAAAGAGCCTCAAACCATTATATTAGGTCATGGGGATGACCTAACATAATTGTTACTGGTATTTGTAGGGGACGGAGGGAGGGTATGGGGGACATTGGTGGTAGGAAATGGGCACTGGTGGAGGGATGGGTGCTGGAATACTGTATGACCGAAACCCAAATATGAACATCTTTGTAATTGTTTATATCATGGTGGTATAATAAAATATTTAAAAAAATAAAAATAAACTTTGCCTTTCCTCATCCATTGTTCCCTTTCTTTCAGCATGTAAACCTTCCTTTGGCTTGTGGTATCCTCCTCACATAGTATATGAGTTCAAGTAAGTAATAAATTAGTCATGCATTACTTAATAATGATTCCATTGATAGACTCATATGCAACAGTGCTCCCAAATGGCTTCCCATACAGTCTAGATGTACTAAGTTATGCCATCTAGGTTTATGTCATTATACTTTCACATTATAATGTGCTAATTACATTTTCACAATGACAAAACTAGCAATGCATAAACATATCCTTGAGAAGTTACACATGAAGGCATTGCTAATTTCATTTGTGCAGTGGAGGTGTCATTTTCATCCCCCTCCAAGGGAACTTCTCTGTCATCAACATGGTAAATGGAAAGTGATTAAAACAATTACATTTTCTCATCTGCCCTCCTTGACCCTCCACTAAAGAAGAGCTGACTATTTCTCTCCTTTGTCACATTCACTATATATTGTCTATCTTAAAAACTGATCACTTTCACTTAGTGTCATAATATATCTATGACCTTCTGATTCTGAGGACCATGCTTATTTTATAGTAGGAACTAAAAAATTGTTTGATGAGAGAATGGATTTTGAAAACTATTGTATAATTGATACTGATATTAGGAATTTACTTCTGAAGTCATTGACGATTTTCTACATGTGTGCATAAAATTTTTGATATTTTTCTTGGTATATCATAATAAGTAATTTAGTCATCTGTATTAATCAAAATAAGCTATAGGTGTGAGTTCATCCTTAAAAATTTTGTCTATAAGTTAGATCAAACACAGTGTGTCAATGTGTGTGTGTCTGTGTATGTGTATATCCTTGGGAATGAATTTATAGAACTACCATATAATTAAAATGGGTTGATCGAACCCTAATCTGGCTCTCAGGAAGCCATAATTTAAATAAACATTATTTTAAGAGCAAGGAAATGCTTACAGTGATCATTATTATATGTCTTGTTCAAGAGGAGAGGTCTCTTGTGAGTGGTGGGATAAACCCAAGGGTTGATACGTATTTAATGGAAAAACAAGATGAATCTAATCTCTGAGAAAGAAAAAGGGCTGAATCCTACACAATCAGCAAGCCAGGGTCTATAACTAAAAACTTTCACATAACCAGGTCTTATCTACAGGAGCAGTAAGACTTGTAAAGCTGTACTTAGAATGGGTCATGCTGATTCAGTCTGTAACCTTTCTGCAAGCCAGACATCTGGTCTCCCACTGTTCCTCCATGGACATTTCACAGATGACAAAAGGGGCATCTAAGGCCAAGAGTACAGTAGCTCTACTATTTCTCAGTCCTCTCCAATGGTACAATTTAAATGAACAGTAATGCCATATTGCCTCTTTGCAACCCAATCTTCTCCTTTCATGGTTCTGGACCTAGTAATCAAAAGGAACTAAAGCCTTTCGATAAAAAGATTGTGGCTGGGGTGTACTGTATTAAAATTATTTTGATGGTTTGTTAAACAGAAATAGAACTGCATAGCTGCTCACTGCCCTTAGTTGGCAAGGAATTAATTTTACTCTTCATCTTTATCTTTTTGATGAGGATTGTCACATCTGTTGCACAGTTATTGTAATAGCAGATATCAGGTTGTCCCCACATACTAACATCAGCTCTTTATCAGTCCCTGGATTGCTTTGAAATGTGTCTGGTTTCTGGCAACCAAAAGACTGACTAATGGTGTTATGATGGAGCTGATTCTTGCCATGAGGATAGTACAGGAGTGAGGATGTAGCAAACTAATAAACAAGTCCTAAAGCCAAAAAAGGTCTCCCCTGGCCTAGTTTTGGTTCCAAAATTGTCTATTTTACTGATATTTATGATCTCTGGCTTAGAAGAGCTTCAACAGTTTAGAAGACAGGAATGATGGTTTATAGATCTCAGCTTCAGTTCATCTCAGTGTACCAAATGCCTTCCATTTAGAATTAAATTAACTAAAAGGGGAGCACAAGTACCTTGTTTGAAAAACTGTTCCATTTGCCTGGTGATTTAATTTTCATCCCAGACGAGATTTGGCCTCCCAGTTAGTTGGGATCTGCTTTTCATTTGTGGGGTGTTGTTCACAAGGTCCCAGGACACTGTGGGTAGCTGCCAACAGAACAATAGACCTTAGCAGACCAGGCAGGCCCCATGCATACTTTTCCTGTTAGAGTCAAGAAACCGGCCTCTTGGCCGGCTTCAGTTGCTCTGGCTTCAAGGAGGAAGTCATGCCTTTTATTCTAAAAAGCATCTCGCATTATGTTTTAAACATTTTTCTTTTGATACATACCCAACCACCACACTTTCCCTCCTCCTCAGACCCCCTCCCTCCACCAATTTTTTAAACCCATGTAAACTTCAAGGGAAATGGAATCCATATGTTTCTGATTCATTTCCACACAACTCATCACAATGTTGTCCTAAAAGAACTGAACGCAATTCCCACAGGGGCTGAGTAGGGTTCAGAACTGGCTGAAGGCGCTTGCTTCCCTGGCCTTGGCGGGATGTGAGAAAACCAGTGCTAGTGAAATAGGACCCTCACACTTCCCAGAATTTGCAATGAATAGCACCTTTCTTTGAGGTTCAGATGGAACAGGGGTGACTTCTTAGCCTGAAGTCAGCTTTCATTTGCACAGCTGCTACGGTCAGTGCTTGTTCGGTGCAGCCTGTACAGAGGAAACCAGTAGGGAAAAGCACTCTTTACATTGTTGTTGCCAGGCTGAAACGATCAGACGTCTTCAAGGGGGCTATTTATGTGTACTTTTCTGCCTGTTGTGAACTCACAAAAATCAAAGGAGCTGGTAAAGATTGTGCTAGAATCATTCTGCTTCCCCAAACTGCCTCCAAGTACGCCCCCAAAACAGTCAGAAAATTGCTAAGGAAAGTAATGGCATGTAACAAAAGCTAATTCTTTTTTATTTTCTTTATTTAGGTAATTCTGACCAAAGTTCAACAGCTTTGAATGTCAGTAACTTGACCAAATTGAGATACATATAAAAGGTTCGTATAGTCTGCCCTCTACTCAACCCTTGAGGTTCCACTAGTTCTTAGATAATGAACTGTGAAATTAGCCCATTGTAACATTTGGTTCCCAGTAACCATAGAGAGAAGTGCAGGGTGTGCAGGGCAGTCAGCAAGAAGAGGCTTTGTTTGTGGTTAAGAACTGCACCCTTTGGCCTGAACTGATCAGAAAGTTTGATTGAAGTGGTTGAAAGAGCTGTCACCATCTAGAAATCTCTGCCATGAGAAATCGTAAGGTAAGAATAGGCTGAAAAAGCAGCTTATGAGGTGCTCTTTCTCCATTGCTAATACAGAAACTAGTTGCGTCAGATGTCTTCAGCAACACTGAGAGTTTGTTGAGGTGGTTGAGATGCGAAAAGGTAAGAAGGAATAACTACAACAGATGAATAACTACTGAAAATAATGGAAGTAATGAATCAGGTGCGGGAAGCGTTAGTACACTGGCAGGGCCCTTGCACTGCTTGCAGTTGACATCAGTTCTATCCCTGGCATCCTATATGGTCCCCTGAGCGTACCAGGAGTAATTCCTAAGTTCAGAGCAAAGAGTAACTCCAAAGCATCACCACGCGTGGTCCCCAACACAAATTAATTAACTAATCAATTAGTTAAAGGAGTGCTCTTGTTGATCGAAACAGGTTTCCCAAACATATTCATTGATAACCAAAAAGAACAAGGGAATTGCCTCATAGATTTTTTTTTGTTTTCATTAATGTCAGTTAAAGTAAATTCTATGAAACAGTGGGGCCTCATTATTATCAAGAAGCTGTGTTGGTTGGCATCAGGTGGCATCAGACATTCAAGTAAATTCCTGCTTTCCCCAGTGGCAGGCAGCCTGCTCAGTTTGCCTGGGGCTTACTTTTATGGTCTCTTCCACATGAAACACGTAAATCCTGGGCCCTCGGGGCACAAACTGACAAATGCTTCTTTTACAAAAACGTGTGGGGCCTACACCCCCTGAAAACTTTCTAAGTGTGATGTTCTCATTCTTGTCTGCCTTGATCATTTGATCATTTTACTGAATTCCACACTAAGTACTCTGGTGAATTGGGCCCTAACCCGTATGGGACGGATGTGTCTGGGGATTTAAAATATGTTTGTCCTTATTTTCGTTTATCTCTCCGTTATTTAAGTGAATGATTTAGTGGTCATGGTGATTTCCTTGGTGAGATTCTTTTGAGATATCATATTATCAAAATTTATCCTAATGGGTTGGTTGCTGTCACTAAAAGTAACAATACAATGAACCATACCACAAGAGCACAATTTGTATGGACTTTTAAAAGTAACTTTTAATACCTGTTAGATCACTTCGCAACTATTTTATAAATAAAATACTTACATAATTTCCTTTATTCACATCCAGAATATGAATAAAGGAAATTTTTTTTAAGAACCTACTGCTGGGACTGGAGAGATAGGACAAAAGATGGCACAAGGGGAAATAGCTTGCCTTGCATGTGGCTGACATCCGTTTGATCCTCAGAACCAAATACAGTCCCCTATGGTCCACCAGGTATGATCCCTGAGTGCAGAGTCAGGAACAAGTCCTGAACACTGCCAGGTGTGACCCCCAAACCTTCAAAATTTAAAAAACGATTAATCAAAGAACCTAATGCTATAAGATCTACAGTTAAGTGTGGGGTTTGTACTCAATGTTTCTTGGGGAGACAATTGCTCATACAATTATTAGCAGAGACCCCTCTGGTGCCCTGGTATGTGCCCCACTTCATATTTGACTCATTATTTACATAATATCATAGAGGTCAATGCAGTCACATGGAATGGACATTTATTTATTGAGCAGAGGACACTGAGGCTCATTCGTTAGTACATTGAAGAGAGATACCATTTCAAGAGATTCTGATTCTAAAGCCTGATCAGAAAGGGATTGACCTGATAGTCCAGTGTCTGGCCTGGTCCTTGGCATGGATGTGGTACCATCCAGTGGGTGTAGAGTGAAGGGGCTGTCATGGACAAGTTGATGTGCAGTACATGAATTGGGCGCTAAGTAGCCAGGAATTTAGATATGGTTACACATGAAAGTTTCTTCTCTTCTTTACAAAACTTTAACCTTATTCATTGTATTCAGGAGGTTGAAGTAGTGTTGTGATGTATGGTTTTAGTCTGCAAACACTGCATCCTACGCCAACATTGTGCCTGTCACCCTCCACCAGTGTTGTATGTCTTTTCTGCTTTGACTATCTTCTCCCTTCTCTCTTTCCTTTGTTTGCTAATTGGTTCAACATTTATGATTAGTTTACATAATTGTTTTAATAAAGCCTTTTTATAAGTAATGTGCAAAGATCAGGTGTAAGGAAAGGAAGGAATAAGTAAAGTGAAATGCTTCTTAAACTTTCATTTAAAGAAAAAATATTCACAGGAACCCCCACTGTTGCTATGTTTTAACATAATGTTATTTGAATAAATAAATGATTAGGATTATAACTTTTTTGCAGTTTCAATGCATATATGTACTGGAAAAATGAATTCATAAATGAAATATAAATCAATCTAAAGAGTTTCAAACAATCTGACAACATTAATGGTAATGTTTTGCTGAGACTAAAATAGCATTCACAATATTAATCTGAATTCATAAATCTATCCAGCATCCTTATATCTGATGGTGCTGGAAACTTTGATCCAGTCTCATGGATACTAAACTAATAGTCTACTGAGCCTGAGAAGTCACGGTTTCTCCTGACCAACACAAGCACACTGGGCCCCAGAGAACCAAGGCTCTCTGAGGTTGGACGACATTCAAAACCTTTCTGGTCTGATAGAACATTACTATTAAGTGCAAACCCCAGGACTGGCTTTTCTATAATCCCTGACCTGAAATAAATTGCCGTGGATATAAGATCTCAGCCAGCTGATGACTTCCTTCTAGGCTCAAAGATGTAGTAAGTCACAGCTGCCCATTTTACTCCCCCTTGGGGCTACCTGTGAAGTTCAATTTTCCTTCCCAGTGGAAATTCAGTAGGCACAGAAGATTTCTAGTATTTCTTCTGCATGGGGTATCTAAAGGCCATTATTTATACAGCCTTTAGAGTACAGGAGCTGGAGACAGGCTCTCTGGTTTGCATCTTATGTCTTTGCTCTATGACTAAAGAGTTTCAGACGCATTGCTGGCTTTGTCTAGTCTCCTCTGTAGAAACACTTAGAGTTGCTTTGGACATACAGCAAGTTAAAACATATAAATGCCTTGGACAGATGCACAGGAGACATTCAGTAAATGCTATATTACTGTACTTTCCTCTTTGGAGGTATCTTCATATTTGGAGGACAGAAATCTTTGGTAAATGTAAGTATCCAGTATGGTTAGGGAACTACATTTTCATAGACAGCATGACCCTGATTTATGCAGGAATGAGAGCAGTTTGGGAGTAAGATCTCAAATTGAGATGCATTTCAGAAACTGACCTAAAGTGGCAGGAAGACATCTTCCAAGAAATCCTGTGTGCTAAAGTAGATTTTCACCAACAAGCTTACCGCACACAAATAAGAATGGAATACTACTGGAAGTGAAGCTTAGGGTCTGACCTTGTGCAGCAAATAATTGGAAATTGTGTCACCCAGAAAATGGAGCATGTAGAACATTGCTGAGGCACTTAAGCACCATCATCTCACTCACCCACAACAGCAAATAGGATGAAGCTAGGCCATGTGCATCTGCAACTGGATTTCAGCCACTTCTTCCTCATGTCCTGAGCACCGTGAGAAAAAGGGGTTTGTATAATTTTCTTAATGAAAAAAGCACATAACTGAAAACTTGCCATTGTAACTATTTAACATTAACAGTGTTATGCAACTCTAGTCATAACCTAGGTTGAGAATTGTCTTTCCACCCCAGACATCTCATAACCATTAAGTCATCACTCCATTTACCTTCTTCACTCAGATCCTGACAACCCAAATTTGCTTCTAATCTTATGGACCTTGCTATTGTGGATATTTAATATTAATGGAATTGTATAATATATGACAGACAATAGGCAGATAGGGCGATAGTTGCCAATGTTGTGAATGCCTCCCTTTTTGAACAGTAAAAACTGTCCTGCTGGTTTTCTTTTAGGAGGGAACCTTGCATTCAGATAGGTAGCATGTGAAGAGCCACTCCCAGTGTATCGATGAGTAATGATGGCAAATACTGCAGGTGTTTGGGTCTGACTTTGTCTGGGCCAGGTGTTGTTCATTTCTTTACCAACGAAATGGCATGTAGGGTTTCAGAAGGAAGAACGTTGGGAATGACATATTCATCCTGTGGAATTTGGTATGTGGGCAGATGGATGTGACTATCAAAGAGATATGAGTAGAGAGATAGAGAGAGAAAGAGAGGAAACTGGGGTACCTGCTATTAAGGCGGCCTGGGGGGACGGGAGGGGGGGGGGGGTACATTGGTGGTGGAAATGGGGCACTGGTGGAGGGATGGGTGCT
>JAJIBD010011951.1:0-39061 GCA_021461705.1 Cryptotis parvus
ATAAGTAAGAACATTATTCCCAAATTACTTAGCGTATCTGCAAATTCCAGCACTCAGAAGCCTCAAAGCAATTTTTTTATTTGTGAATGATATATTATTAATTTTTATTGCTTTCCCCCTATGGGTAAAGTATCTGTATTGTATTTATATGTATTCTTGGACTGTATAAGATTTTTTAAAATTTATTTAAACACCATGATTTGCAATGTTGTTCACAATACAGTTGTTTCAAGTATTCCATATTCCAACACCAGTCCCACCAACAATGTGCCCTTACCGCACCACCAAAGACCCTTGTTTTCCCACCACCATCCCACATCCGCTCCCTTAGCAGGCACCAATTATATTGCTTACTACAACATGTATCTTAGAACGGTATTGATAAAGTCATGACCTTTTTACTGGGTTGTTATATGCGAATTGGACCATTGTGTTACTGCTTTCACTTATTAACTTATTAAACATAGTGGGTTTCTAATCAATTTTTTAACAATGATGTTCATATTAATTTCTTACAAATATCCAATATTAAAACTCAAACCCACCATTGCCACTATGGACAATCACTTGATCACTTGAATCCGTTATTCATCGATTTGCTCGAGCGGGCACCAGTAACATTTCCATTGGACCCTATCACGTGCCAATGTAGCCCAATGGCATCTGGTTGATTCATGAATATGAAGAGCCTCAAACCATTCCTTCAGGGTCTTTACAAGGAAGTCTGACCATCTTGTAGGTGGGTGGCCACGTGATCTTTAGACATCCCGTGGGATCCAGTCGGTAATGGCTCTAGTCCAGCGGTTGTCTCCAAATCACATTACATGTCCAGTCCATCTGATTTTCGATGCCTTGGCAAACGAGACAGAGTCCCTGATTCTGGAATAGCGATGGAGGTCAGAACTCCGGATTCCATCTCTCACTTGAGTGAGGCGTGATATTCCAAGCATAGCTCTTTTGATTCCTCTCTGGGAGACCCGAATAGCATTCTCATCCTGCTTTCGTAGGGCCCAGGTCTCTGAGGAGTATGTTAATGCAGGGAGAACGGTGGAGTCAAAGAGATGTGCCCGGAGCTGGAGGTTCTTTGTCCTTTTTAGCTATTTCTTCGATGCCTTTGAAGGCATTCCATGATCTCCCTTCTGAAATCCGACATGCCATCTCATCGGTAAAGAAGGGAACAGCACCAGGCCCAGACAAAGTCAGACCCGAACACCTGAAGAATGTGCCGTCGGCACTTATCAATACACTAGCTCGGCTCTTCACACGCTACCTGTCCGAATGCAAGGTGCCCTCCCAATGGAAAACCAGCAGGACAGTTCTACTCTTCAAGAAGGGAGACATTCACAACATCGGCAACTATCGCCCCATCTGCCCGTTGTCTGTCATCTACAAGCTGTTTACACGAGTCATCCTGAACAGGATTAGCAGAACTAGATGAAGGACAACCATGTGAGCAAGCAGGCTTCCGGAAAGGATTCAGCACAATCGACCATATCCACACGGTAACCAAGCTCATCGAGGTTTGTAGGGAGCACAAGATGCCTCTCTGTCTCACGCTCATTGATTTACCGAAAGCCTTTTGATTCTGTGGAGACTGAAGCAGTCATAGAAGCCCTAGCCAAACAGGGTGTTCAAACCCAATACATCAAGATCCTTCGTGAGCTGTATTACGGATTCACCACCAGGATCTCACCATTCTACAAAGAAGTGATCATTAATGTGAAAAGAGGGGTTCGACAGGGTGATACCATTTCACCAAAACTCCTCAGCACCACCCTCGAGAACATAATGCAACAATTAGAATGGGAAGGAATGGGAGTGAAGATAGATGGTCGGGCAACTACACCACCTCCACTTGGCTGATGACATTGTTCTGATAACACCAAACATTAGCCAAGCGGCACAAATGCTGGCTGACTTTGACCGAAAATGTGGAAAGATAGGTCTACAGCTGAATCTAAAGAAAACAATGTTCATGAAGAATGAGCTAGTTCGGGGCTGGAGCGATAGCCCAGCGGGTAGGGCGTTTGCCTTGCACACGGCCGGCCCATGCCGGCCAGGGTTCGATCCCGGCATCCCATATGGTCTCCTGAGCACCGCCAGGAGTAATTCCTGAGTGCAGAGCCAGGAGAAACCCCTGAGCATTGCCGGGTGTGACCCAAAAAGCAAAAAAAAAAAAAAGAATGAGCTAGTTCCAGAGGCCCCATTCACTCTCAATGGAACAAACATCTCTGAATGCAGCAGTTATGTGTACCTAGGTCGAGAAGTCAACATGATGAACGACCTAAAACCTGAGCTGCGCAGGAGGAAGAGAGCAGCATGGACAATAGTTATTTCAAATTTTCCCAGCCACTGCTTGAGCCTGTCCTAAGCAGACACTCAGTAATTTATTTTGTATTTATTTTTATAGCTAATTTGCTAAATACGGTCGAGAAATATATTCTTAGAAGAAAGTTAATGAGGATTGTTCAATCTCACGATGAAGCCATTGGGCCATTAAGCCCTTGTATAAGAAATTACTGATTTTGTTGATACAGATAGGCATTGTGACTACATATTTTGTTGTTGGTTGCCTCATGCTTACATCTATTAAATGTGACGTGATAGTTGGTATATCAGCACACCAGAGTTTGAGATGTCCTGTGGTTTCAAATGCGGCCATGCCCCAGGAATTCCAGAGATTGTAACTGAGTTTATTGGTCTCTTTTAAGATTTATATATGAAACTCTGGATCATGGCTGGTGGATGAGATTACCTCAGTGCCTGAGGCAGTTCATGCGTGGGACAGAAACCATTAAAGTGATTTTACCAATTCTAGTCCAGAGACTTCCCTTGGACAAACGAAAGACCTTTTTTTCCCCATCTAACCCTACCTGAACTCAGGGATAGTGATGTGCTCCCTGGAGTAGGGGTGTGTGTGTGTGTGTGTGTGTGTGTGTGTGTGTGTGTGTGTGTGTTATTTTTTCTAGCATCAATTACTCAAAGAGGCAAGCACAATTTCCTTCCCTAGGAAGAGGATCCAAGAATCCCCTTCCCAGGAATCCAAGTTTCAAAACCTCTTCAGCAGCAAAGTAAAGCAACCACCGAAAGCAAATCTTGACACTGATTTCATTCATGGGCAACTTGTCATGACTAATAAAAGCCAGGAACAGTAGCAGTTTTCAGACATTCTTCCCTTGACCTTGAAAATCTAGATAAGAAAACATGCAGAGATCATCTGCCCAAATTTCTAAGGTGGCATGAATGTGCCAGAGCTGACCCCTCCAAAAAAGGGGGGGGGATTATGTGATCTTTCAAACACACTTAAATAAGGCTGCTGGAAGGAGCTCAGACAGCAGGATTAGAATAAATTGGGAAGGAAGAGACTTTGTTTTTCTGCCAGTAGCAAGCAGTGGGAATGCCGTGTGTGTGTGTGTGTGTGTGTGTGTGTGTGTGTGCGCAAGAGAGAGAGAGAGAGAGAGAGAGAGAGAGAGAGAGAGAGAAGAGAGACATTTGAAAAACAGACCACAGGGGAAACCTAAATCTGCTCCATGCAAATCAGATTTAACAATCATTTCATTAGAGAGGAGAGTGTGAAACATCTGGAGTTTGAAAGGCTCAAAGCCTTCCTCACTGAGTCTCTAAGAAGCCTCTTTCTTCTGAAATAAATATGTCCTGGCTGTCATCTGCAGGTTTTTCTTGTTTTTGTTTTTTTCATGTCTGTTCCACTCCCATGTACCTTCTTTCTTCCCAGCAGAGGCAGTTATTGATCGGAGAATCTTGGCTGGGTGGGGGAAAAACCAGTGCTTGTGATATATGAGACAGAAAAATTCCTGGCAATTGTCTTATTATGATTTTTTTGTTTTTCATGAAGAAACCAGAGTTGTGCCTTGCCAGGCAGACAGCTATGAGCTCACCACTCTGAAATAATGACTCATTGAGCTTTTCCTCTGACACAGAACTAATGGGGTTCTGTAGAAAGGGTCACTTGAATCTTGAGGTATGAGGCAGGGGCCAGGGTGAGGCTCTTTTTTCAATTTCTGAGCACGCTAGGAGATTTTATATATATACATATGTATACACACACACACACACACACACACACACACACACATATATATATATGTATATATATATATATATCTGCCCAAAGTGGGCTCTTTTCTCTTACCTGTGCTGTTTGGTGACTTTAGCTAGATAAAACAATGCCAAGCCTCAAAGGATTGGAACATAGTAGAATTTGGAAGCATTTTCTCTCTTTGTTTCTCTCTCTCTCTTTATCTCTCTCTAGCTATCTATCTCCCTCTGTCTGTATGCAAACTGGAAGCCCAGAACAGAAGCTCCAGGGACCCTATGGGATGCCAGCCTCAGTCATATGCAAGGTAAGCACCCTCCATGCTGTACTATCTATCCAGTCCCCATATGTTCTTCTGATTTAATAATGAATGTGACAGAAGGGACGAAAGATGGAGCTGGCTTTTGGAATTGGCTTTTGTCCAATTCCAATCTTTATTTCCCCATTGAGGTTTACTTCATCTCTGCAAACGTGAGGGAGGCTCTTTCCCCATACAAGACCTCAGGGGCTGACCTTGCCCTTGGCCATCAGGCCCGCTCTTGGTGTGAACGGAAACAGCAGGAGGGAGCACCTGCAGGCAGAGATCCCCAGGGACCAGCATGGGCCCCCATACCACTAGATCCCAAATGCACCTTTGCAATAAGACAAGAAAATCTCCACTCGCTTGCACTCTGTCAGAAACACTTTTGCATTTCAAACATGGCTGCAAAGCAGTAACTAAAGTTTTCTTCTTGACTCTGGAGACAAAAAAATGTGTAAGTCAGAGGGCTGGAACTATAGCACAGTGGGGAGGGCCTTTGCTCTGCATGTGGCCAATCGGGCTTGATCCTGGCATCCCATTGGGTCCCCTGCAAAGAGCCTTAAGTGATCCCTGAGCGCAGAGCCAGGAGTGATCCAAGAGAACTGCTGGGTGTGGCTCCCCAAATAAAACAATTAAAAATAAATGTGTGAGTCTAGGGCTTTGGACCAGGAGAGTCCTTCTCCTCCACAGGTACCAGTGACCCCCACATTTCTTTCCCTCCTTCATAACTCACCATAAACGTACAAAGACATCCTAACGTTGGCTCCTAACGACACAAAGACATGCAGAGAAACAACTCCAAACTGCAAAGGTCACAATGTAGAGCAAGGCAGAAAACCACCAGGCTTACTGAGTGAAGAAGCTGGCCCAGCTGACCCCAACCAGTAATAATGAACTATACAGCCTCTCTCATAAGGAATTTAGATCATAGCAGTTAAAGATGCATAAGGAACTCAAAGAAAGGAATGCACCGTCAATTAAATACAAGAGGATATGAGAACAGAAATGAGGAAAATACAAAAGAAAATACAAGCAGAAACAACAGATCTGAGGAACCTGGTAGATGAAATGAAAAACGCACTGGAAGGCCTCAGCAGCAGAGTAACAGCTGCCAAGGACAGAATCAGGGAGCTCCAAGATGAGTGCAGAGAATCTCCAGACAACAGCAGAAGATGGTTTTAGAAAAACTTCAAAATAAACCAACAGACCACAGAGAACATCGGGATAAAGTCCAGAAGAACAACCTAAGAATCACTGGTGCAGGGCAGGAAGAAAACCCTGATGAAGAAGTAACGGCCAAAGCCACCATTGCTGAGAAGTTCCTAGAGCTGAAGACTGCAAGTACCCAGACACAGGAGGCCCAGTGGGGACCAGCTAAAATAAATCCAAATAAACAAATAGATGTGTGCGTGTGTTCATGGTGACAGAACGCTGAGAAAGGCATGTTGGCCTCTGAGGCCTTTTTTTTTTTTTTTTTTTTTGCTTTTTTGGGTCACACCCAGCAATGCTCAGGGGTTTCTCCTGGCTCTGCACTCAGGAATTACTCCTGGCAGTGCTCTTTTGACTCACTCCCCTGAGTGGGGAGACACAGCACTTCTCACTGTCAGAGTGAAATTAAAGGCCAAGTTGGAATGAACCAAACTCGGAGAACTTGGAAAAAGTATTTGGACAGACCCACGCAAACACCTGCAGCCTCTGTCTCTTTGAGAAACAGGCAATGTGATTTTTTTTTCAGCTAAAAATGACCTTATTTGTTAGCACTGGATGGTTCAGGGATCTGGCAACCAAGATGCATTCTTTTCCTCGCAGAATAAAATTTGCTACTGGGGAGCCAAGTGATAGTGCAGTGGGTAGGGCATTTGTCTTGCATGTGATGACCCGGGTTTATCTTCAGCAGTCCCATAAGGTCCCCGGAGCATCACCAGGATTAATTCCTGGGTGCAGAACCTGGAGTAACCCCTGAGCATTGCTGGGTGTGGTCCAAAAAGGGAAAAAAAAAGTAAAATAAAATAAAGTAAAATTTGCCACTGACTATGCCAGCTCAGGGGTCAAAAGTCAAGAAAAGGGGCTGGAGTGATAGCACAGCAGGGAGGCATTTGTCTCCAACAAGGCTGATGAGGCTGAGGTGGGTTTGATCCCCAGGATCCCATAGGGTCCCCGAGCCTTGCCAGGAGTGATCCCTGAGCTCAGGAGTAAGCCCAGGCGTGGCCCCAAAACCCTGAAACAAACCAAAAATAAGTCAAGAAATGGAAAATAATTTTTTAAGTAGCTTAAAATAAAATACCATAAATTTTAAGTCGTAATCAGTTTTGAGAGGGTACACCCAGGCCACTCTTAGCTCTGTGCTCAGGGTCGTTGGGGGTCCGTGGGGACCAGGTGATGCCAGGGCTCGGACCGAGCCTTCCCCAGGCAAAGCCAGTGCTCCAGCCTCTGAATCTCTCCCGGACCCCAAACGTCCCCATCCCGCTTTATAAGGTGAAATAGAGACCCTGTAACTTCTATGAGAACGTTGTTCCAATCACTTCCAATTCTGTAAATCAATAGACCAAGCCTCCATTAAATGTACCGAAGTCTACCTAGGAAAATAATATGCATTTGGAAAACATTTAAAAAAGAAAAAAAATAACTAGAAAGTTATTTGACCTAACGTGCAAAGACTGAGACCGCATGAAAGCGAGATCTGCAAGAGTCTTCCAGGGAAAAACACTCTCAGGAGGTAGATCAGGTGACGACTGATTTCATCTAGCGCCTTTGACTTGAAAGTACAAAATGCCCTTTGGGGAGCAGGATTTACTTGCAAGCTCAAAGCTCCAGAATGCCACTCAACTTAGGAGTTGGCCCTTGGCAGCTGCTCAAAGGGAAAGGGACAACAAACCCCTAAATAATTTTTTGAGAGAACATCACTGCCCAGTGATGCTCAGGGCTTACTCACTCCTGGGTCTGCACTCAGGAATTACTTCTGGCAGTGCTTGAGGGACCATTATGGGATGCCAGGGAGTAAACCTGGGTGGCAGGTGAAAGGTGAACACCCTCCCACTGTGCTATAGCATCGGCCCCCTTCAGTTATGTATAACAGGTATATAAACCCCACAATGAGTTATACAGAAACTGATTCAACTCAGCAGCTCAGACTACAAGCAGGTTGCTCGGGCCCTGCCTGGAATGGCCCCTGAGTGCCACCTGATGTGGCCCCCAAACAACAACAAAAAGAAATGGCTTTGAAAACAATTTTTTTTTTTCCACCACCATGTTAAGTTCCATAAGCTCATGGTGGGGGGTGGGGGGGTCTCAACAAGTGTTTCCCAAAGAAGATGATGCCCCACAGGGGACCACTCAGAAGGTGCGGGAATTTCTCTACTGCTGGGGTGATGAAGAAACTTTTCAGGCTGCTAATCAGCACCTGAGAGACTCACAGACATGGGGGAAGAGATGCTACCAGCTCTCCCGGTGCCCAGCCGTTCACAAGGCACCTAGGAGGGATGGTGGGTTCTAGCCCTGGCCCGCCACCCCAGCAGAGCCTCACTGAAGCCAGATGACCCCCACTCCATGAGGGCCACCATTTTCCACATATGGACTTACCTATTGTCAGAACTCCACCCAGCAGAAGAGCCTATCACAACCCGGCTCGCAAGACCACAAGTGGCAGCGTGGTTCATCAATAAATGCTGGAGATCAGTGGTAACTACAAGAGTATGCTACCCGCACGGCAGAGCCTGGCAAGCTACCCATGCCATATGTCAAATACCAGTAACAATTATAGACCTCATTCCCATGACCTGATGGAATGGTTTGAGGCTCTTTATGTTCCTGGAGCAAGCAGGTGCCCTTGGGTTCTACTAGCATGAGACAGGACATATGGAGATGTTACTGGTGCCAGCTCGAGCAAATCGATGATGAACAGGAAGACAGTGATACAGTGATACTCAGCACTGCCATGGAAATGGAGTTCGGAATCTCAGTGCAGAACTACCGAAGTTCTGGGCGCTGGGTCCCCAGGGGCCAGGAGTCCAGGCTGGCCTCTATGTGCCCCATACATAGCCAGGCTTGACCAGGAGGACCCCACAAACCCCAGCCTTCATTTGGGGGACTCACAGAGAGAAGCAGAGCGCCATCAGTCCAGACTATCCACTGGGAGGTCAGGTCAGCATTTGCGCCTGTCCGCCCAGCAGACTCTGGCACAAGACCTGTATCTGACCAGTCCAGCCCACAATCAAAGATGACTCAGCAGGCCTGGCCGAGGGGGTGCCCCTCCTGCCACCTGCTATGCCCTGAGGTCTGAGCCTAAGGAACCGGGGTGTCTCTGGGGAGGTGGGGGTGGCCCGGCCTGGCTCTGAAGCTGTGCCAGGACTGTGGGACAAAGGCGCCACTGTGGATGGCAGAACAAAGGCGGCTCCAGTTCCCAGGCACATCAGAAATCCGATCCTGGGGGACCAAGCGGAGGGAGCAGTGCCAGGAAGAAACGGGACTCCCTCTGAGCAAGGCTGGGCATCCCCCAAAACACACAGTGTGGGAGAAGGGGAACAGGGGGACAGGGCCCAGCTGGGAGTCTCAGGCGCCCGGATGCAGCCAGTGCCCTGGCCCTGGGACAGTGTATGTCCCGGTCTTGGTCCCCACATGCAGCCCTGTGATGTCACTGCCCTCCCGGCTCCGGGGTCTCGGGTATGTGAGCCACACCCTAGAGCCCTGCACAACGAGTGCCGATGCGCTCCTGAGACAGCCTACTGCTTTAGGACACCCAGCCCCTAGCAATCTTAAGTGGCTCTTAAGAGGGCCCAGGAACCAGGGCGGATGCCATGGGGTTCTTGAATGTTCTCTGAGCCTCCCCTGGACCTTCCCTGAGAGATGAGCAGGGATCCCACAAAGTCTCCTAAAAGGGTCTCCAGTTTGCCTCACCCTTTGAAAACTTATTTTTCTTGCTTTTTAGGTCACACCCAGCAATGCTCAGGGGTTACTTCTGTCTCTGCGCTCAGGAACCACCCCTGGCAATGCTCAGGGGACCATATGGGATGCCGGGATTGAACCCAGGTCGGCTGCATACAAGGCAAATGCCCTACCCGCTGGACTACCACTCTGACCCCTGAAAACACTTTTGAAAGGGGTCCCCTACCCTGGTCCAACCTGCAAAGATCCTACTGGGGTTTTTGGGTTTTTATTTTTTCTTTTCTTTTTGGTTTTAGGGTCACACGTGGTAGTGCTGGGAAGTGACATTGATCCCCAGCTCAGAGCTTGGGGCGGGCTCCTGACAGTCAATGCCTGGAGGACCAAAGGGTGCTGGGCATTGTTCCCGGGCCTCCCGCATGCAATGCCTGGGCTCAGTCCACTGAATTTCTCTCTCTGGTCTCTATTGGCTGAAATGGTGTGAACCATTAGAATTTTTTTAAACCTAATAAAATGTTTCTACTCAGAATTGTTTGTTTAATTAATCAATTAATCAATTAATTATATTAATTATTCTATTATATATCATAATATATCATATATTTATCAATTAATTGTATTTAGTTTTGGCTTTGGGGTCATACCCAGCGATGCTCAGAGGTTACTCCTGTCTCTGCACTCAGGAATTACTCCTGGTGGTGCTCGGGGGCTCATATGGGATGTTGGATATGGAACCTGGGTCGGCCCATGAAAGGCAAACACCCTCCTCGCTGTGCTGTCACTCCGCCTCCTGGTTCTACTCTGCTTTGGGAAGCAAATTTCTAGCAGATCTCAGCAGGTCTGTCTGTCCGTACCTGGGAAGGAAAAGAGACCTACAGTATAAGGTTAGTAGTAGACGTGCATGGCCTTCCCCCCCATGAACCCAGACCCTCAGGATGGCTGTGTCTGCCCATGGCGGTGGTGGGCACCGCTGTTTGGGGACACTGGGGGCTCACGCCTGACCCTCCACCTAGGCTCCCACATCTTTCTTGGTGGGGCCCATGAAGGCACAGAAAGCAACCCCCACTTTCAGAAGAAAAATGGGCAGAGTAGAAATAATAGACAAGTAAAGCTGGACAATTTTACTATGGATGTGTCTGTCGGAAGGAGAGAACCCCTGCTACCCCGACCCCCCAGGGAGTCAGGAAACTGGGATACAGAACAATCAAGAAGGAACAAAAAATGCTTCCACTGATGGCCGGCAGAGGCAAGGCTGTCCAAGTGCTGAGCTAGGAGTCACGGGAACACAAACCCGAGCAGCATTTCTTCACAGGAGCCACAGGACCCACACACAGAGGCTGGACAGCGGGAAGGCACTTGCCCTGCATGCACCCAGCCTGGGTTTGATCTCTGGCGCCCGTATGGTTCTCAGAGCCCTGCTGGGAGTAATCTCTGAGCACAGAGCCAGAAGTAAGCCCTGAGTACCACCACATCACCCCCAAACTAAACAAACAAAGAACAGACGATCACACTTTCAGAAAGGACACGTGGGGTGGTGGCTCAGGGCACCTGGCCTCGGACACACAGCGATGGGCAGAAGCAGTAAAAGTCCAGCAGCTTTTGGACGCCGGGCAGATGCTCCCCCTGGCTCCCCTCGGACAGTCCACCTCCTGCCTCTGGAACTAACCATGTCTTAGGAGGATGCATGCAGAAAATGTCTTGCTATCCCGTTTCTCCCTGCACCCTTGCTTGTCCCTAGACCCTCCCTCTATTCTTCTGGGACTGGATCAGCCTCTCCTGCTCTTGGTGTAAATAAATATTCCCTGAAATGAAGCCACAAGGAGGCAGTGCTGAGGGCTGACTCTGTGCTCCATCACTCCTGGTGGAGCTCAGGGGATCCTATGGGGTGGCGGGATCGAAGCCGGGTCAGCCGCATGAAAGGCAAGTGTGTTACCTGCTGTACTATGACTCCGGCCCTGTAGTTCTTGCTTTCTTGGAAAAGCTGGTGGGATGGTCTTTGTCTCTTAGCCTCCAGCACCCTGGGAAGCCCCTCACTAGGCTTTGATCTGATTGAGGCCTCTTTTATGGGGCTCCTCACCCCTGCAGGCCTCTCCGTTCTCTGGGACTGGGATTTGAATTCATAAACTCTGGGGAACATTCAGACCCCAGAAACAGCTGAAATGGGAAAGCTCTTTGGATGAACATCATCTCTTTCTAGCCTGACGTGCCAGCATGACGGCTGAGAATTCTGCCAGTCCAGCCTCTGGGCCGTGTTCTCGCACGTTCCCCTACACTCTGCCTGTTCTCTGCAGTATATTGCACCCCCTTCCCCAGTCTCTGTGTATCTGAAAGGCACATCTTCAAAGAGGTCCTGAAGCAACCAGAAAGCAAAGCAGAGGAAGCGAATCCCAGCTAAAGCAACACATTGAACCTCTGGCTCACTGGTTCTCACCAAGCATGCATGGAAGGACAGTAGCCTCTGGGATTGGAGGTACCAAGACCCTCAATTCCAGGCCTGGCAGTGCACCGGGGTCTCTGATGGGAAGTCTTGGTCTGAAAGAAGGAAGAGTTATTCCCTGCAGCCAAATCTAAGGTTTCATTCATAGGAGGTTTTGGGCAAACGCCACCCATCACAGAGGTCGGGCTTTTCCGCTCCAGTGCAGGAATTACAACCGCTCTATTTATACCTTGTCAGGGCTTCCACTGAGTCCCTCTGACGAGGTCCCATTCCCTCTACGGCCCTGAGCACACAGGAGAAGGCAGAGGAATGTGGCTTGGGGCCCTTGGTCACATGGCCACTGGCTGGCCACCTGCCAAGTCTGCTGGTTTAACAACAGTTACTGCGAAAGGCTCCAAGGAATCTGGATGCACCACACACACACACACACACACACACACACACACACACACACATGCCAGCCTTCCCCAATGTCTGCAGGAGTCAGAGAGGCCACGTCAAAGGATCAGACAGTGGGGTCGAGAATTTAAGCAGTCCTGGTCTGGGATGCTGGGCTGTGTCCACAGACAGGCCTGGAGGGTAGCGCCAGCCTTCTCGGCGCTCACTAGCTATAAATCATCAGCCTGTAAAAGTAAGTCTAGTCCCACACTGATGATAGACTGTTGTGCACACTATTAAAGGTTTTCGGCAGGGGGATGTGGGGGATAATACAGAGGCTAAGGTGCTTGCCTTACACGCAGTTGACCCGGGTTCGATTCCCAGAGTCCTCGGAGCATGGCCAGGAGTGATCCCTGAGTATAGAGCTCAGGTAAGCCCAGAGCTCAGGTAAGTCCTGAGCAACACTGGGTGTAGCCCAAAAACTAAAAAGCAAATAGGGTTCTTTTGCTTGTTTCTTTTTTAATGGGCTTTGGGGTCAGATTTCTGGAGAGCAGAGACCCAGGGATAAGCAAGCGGGATTGGGTTTGTGGGGAAGGACTCCTTGGTACCCCCATGGGGCCATGACTCTGATGCTGCCACTGGGGGTCGGGTAGGATGTGGGGGTGAGCTGGCAACCACCTGAAAGGCCGGGGAGCAGAGCTTGGTTTGAGCCTCACACTTGGGCAGAATGGGATGCACGGAGACTTCATACATTCACACGGAGGTGAATCGTGAAAGAGGAATGGGGATTTCTAGAATATACGAGAAACTCTGAACTTTTCAAGGTTTACTGATTTTTTTTGGGGGGAAGGAGGGGGTCACACCCAGGGGTCCTCAGAGCTACTTCCTGGCTCTGTACTCAGGAATTGCTCCTAGTGGTGTTAAGGGACCCTATGGGATGCCGGAGATTGAGTCTGGGTTGGCCACGCACAAGACAAAGTACCCTCCCCACTGTGCTATTGCTCCGGCCCCAGAACTGTGGACATTGATGCCACAGTGGAAGGTACAGTGTAGAAGGGAGATTTCATTTTAGATGAGCACTGACATATTACTTGTTGATTTCTTCTCAGGGGCCATGCCTGGCAGTGCTTGGAGACTAAGCCACCTTCTGTCCTTGGGGGTCACTCCCAGAGGCCCATGTGTTGGGCCCATGTACTCAGAGGCACATGTAATGCCAGGGATCAAACCTGGGCCTCCTATAAGAATACAGGTGCTCAATCCATTGAGCTGTTGCTCCAGCCCTGATTATCACTGTCTTCCTGTTCATCATCAATTTGCTCGAGCGGGCACCAGTAACATCTGATTATCAGATTTAGATTAATATCCCATGCATACTGGTTGGTATTATAATTATTGCTACAGAGCATACATTTCACTTTTATTCTTTTTTGGGGGTGGGATTGGGGCCACACTCTGTTGCACTCAATGCTTACTCCTGGCTCCATTTCCAGGCATCACTCCTGGTGGGGTTCAGGGGACCCTATAGCACGCTGGGGGATTGAACTCAGGTCAGCCACATGCAAGGCAAGAGCTCCACCTGTTGTACTATCACTCCAGACCCATACTATGGTTCTGTTCTTAAAAAAGAAAAATCTGGCAAACTTTCTCTTATAATAACTAAACTACTATTCAGCACATCTAGAAGGCCCATCTGCCCTCCCAAATAATTTAAAAAATTTCTTTGACAGGCAATTTTTGCTTTTCTCTGGGGGACGGTGCTGGTGTGAGACCGGGGTCTCTCTCATGAAAACACATGCTTATCCTCTGGGCCACACCCCCACTCCCAGCCCCCATCAGCAGGTTTTGAGAGGCTAAATGCCAAAAGAGCAATGAAATGAACCAGTCATTCCTCGTGTATGAAAATGCCCAGACACCCACAATACACACTTTAAAAATGGGGAACACACCAGTGATGCTCAGGGGTTACTTCTAGTTCTGGTCTCAGGTATCACTCCTGGAGGTGCTCAGGGGACCATATGAGATGCCAGGGATCCATATGGGATGCCAGGGATTGAACCCTGGTCAAGCTGCACACAAGGCAAGTGTCCTGCCCTCTGGACTATCTTTCCGTCCCCACACAACCACACTTTCATTTCAGGTGAACTGTGGCTCCAGTTTTAACAGTTTTAGACCTGTCCAGCAAAATCGCCTCCTGACACAGTATCTGGACCCAAAGCTAACAACTGCCCAATCCCACAGGCCCATCATGTCACCTTCTCATCTTACTATCGAGAGAGGCTCATTTGTAAAGGGAGCTCTTTTCACCATAGCTGAGAATCCCATTAGCATCAACCCAGCACATTGCTTTCCCCACCATCATGTAAATTTCACTTCCTGTTCCCATGAAATTGAGTATAAAGGTGATCTGGACAGGAGAAGCAAATTACTGACTCCTTTTCTGTTCAAGAGACAACTCTTGGTGAAAGAAGCACAGGGTCCCCCCCACCCCCCAATTTTTTGGGATTGGGCCACACCTGGCTGTGCTCAGGCTCTGTGCTTAGGGATCCTTCTTGGAGGACTTGGGACTATGGGGGCTGTTAGTGATGGAACCTGGGTTGGCCGCATACAAAGCAAGGGCCTTCCCCACTATAGGTTGGGGACCAAATTATAGGTGCTCTTCGCAATCCGTCCAGGAGACACTAGAATAGACCCGTGCAGAGAAAAAGACCAATTGTCCTCAGCTGGACATATGCTGCTGAACCACATCCTGGCTCTGCTGAATGAGCCCTGCGACCTCAGACAAGGGATTGAAACTCTGTGCCTCAGTTTCCCCCTGAATGGTGTGTAGAGAAACCAAGGTGTCTCTTACCTAGGTTTGTGGTCAGGTGTTGATTGATTACCGTGTTTGGAAATAGCTTGGTCAAAACCAGTTTCCATCATTCTGAGAATGTTTTGTTAGAGGAAAGAAAAATGTTAAACAATGCTCCCTTGAAGGCACTCGTGTGTGTGTGTGTGTGTGTGTGTGTGTGTGTGTGTTTTGGAGGAAGCACACCGTCAGTACTCAGGGGTTATCCCTGGCTCACATAGGAATTACCCCTGGTGGTGCTTGGGGGAACCAAATGGGATGCCAGGGATTAAACCTAGGTCAGCTGCGTGCAAGGCAAACACCTACCTGCTATCCTCTCGCTCTGGCCCCAAAGACGCTCTTGTTTAAACCTTCATTTGGAAAAAGGGCTTTGGAGATGGACGGAGAGGGGAAGAGGGAGAGGAAACAACTGCCACTCTCATTTTGAAAGCAGGTATGTAAAGGCATCCTGCATATGTGATGTCATGTGTTTGTCCTAACAACCCTCTGAGCTGGGCGCAATTATGACTGTTTTCTGGCTGGAGCAGCACTGGGTGGCCACTACCAGGACCCCGGGCCACAGGGAGATTTGAACCTTCATGGAGCCGAGGGTGAATCTGTGTGTTCCTTCCTTGGCTCTAAGCTCAGTAGCAAAAAAGATGGAGGCGGCATTGGGCTGGGGGCAACGCAAATGGAGAGGAAGCAGGAAAGTGAAGATGAACTTGGGGTGCGAACTGCCTCCTTTTCCAACAAGGAGCTAAAGTATCTTTGTCTTGGGAGAAAGTGTAAAGTCAAAACGGTCTTACATATGTCATTTTATTTTCATGACTGCCGCAGCAGACAGTAATACCAGCTGATGGGCCAGGGGCAATAGCACAGTATGTAGGGAGTTTACCTTGGGCAGCCAGCCAGGTTCAATCCCCACACCCCATAGGGTCCCGAAACTCCACCAGGAGTGATTTGAGCATGGAGCCAGGAGTAAGCCCTGAGTACTGCTGGGTATGGCACACAAAAAAATAATTTAATCTAAAAAATCAACCGGAAATTTCTTATCAACACGCTTACATTATCTAGCTAATCACTTACCAGTCCACTACTTTGGGGGGGGGGGGGAGCACTAAAATGTAGGGCTTCATCCAAGAGAATAATTATCAATCCCACATGGTAAACACAGGAGAATCAGCACCCCAGAAAAGGGAAGGCTCTACGTCCTCAGAAACCAAGCCTTTATTTCAGAAGTCTAGAAAACTGTCTCGAAGGCAACATCTGAAAAGCTCCGTAATTACAAGGCAGTGGCCACATGAGCTTGGAACCCCAACTGTCTCCCCACAGGCAGCTGCCAGGCTCCCAAAGGCAAATCCGACATATCTCTGGGGTCAAATGTTTTCTCCTTGTGTGTTCCGCTCCATTTTCCAGGATTGTGGTACTTGGAGCTGATGCCTTTAATTGTACAGGACTCAACTGAATGGCAGAGAAGCCCCTAAGGCTGCAGTCACATGGCACCATGCCTCGCAGCCCCCTTGTCTTCTACACAGAAGCCACTTTGGGGTTTCTGCTAGGGTGCCCTCTGTCTGGGAAAGAGGAAGTGTGGCAGGGGCTGGAGACGGGAGAGTAAAGGCCATGTGAAGCATTCTCCTGTAGGCAATATCGAGTGTCTTGAACACAGAAACTTGCTTTCATGCAGCTATGCTCCCCCAAATAGGAGGAGATCACTGGGTTCATGTTCCAACAGCAGAGCAGGCTCGGCTCCGTGTGCTAGCGCCGGCTCCACCTGTCTCTGGCCCCCAACATCAGGTGAGAAAGTGATCTTTAGCCTGTCCGAATGTGGTCAGTGCATGGAGCAGGACCCACCCAGGGAAAAAGACTGGTCAGATGTCCCTGTTGAGGGACAAGGGGACGTCTGAGCAGGGCAGGAACCAGACAAGATGACGTGGAACTGACCTTCCCTGCCCCGCTCTGGGCTCCATGCCGCCATCCCATTTCGGAAACATCCTGGTCGGTCCCGCCCCTGTTGGGCATTTCCCCTTCTTGACATAAGTGTCAGCTCTGAAGAATAGATTCCAGGCTGCTCAGCCTCTGAGAATGCTGCATAGAACCTGGGATTTAGAGACCACTGGAGCTGAGCCCTGAGCAAAAGCCCTCCAAGCTGTGGCGGCCAGTGAGGGAGACAGCGCCCCCTGCTGGAGTGGTATATTCCATCACCTCCAGTCAATGGCTCCCCAGTGGCTTGGGGAAGCGCAGACGGTAGTGCCAGTTTAACCACACCACAGCCCCTGGCAGCAAACCCTGGCTCATGTCTGCATGTCTCTCTTATTTCAGTCTTACTCCTGCCTCCTTCTGGAACCTTCTTTCTTTCCCATGTTTTATATGCCTTTTGAAATGCTTTTGCCCAGGCCAAAGTAAGTGCCACTCCCACAAAAAGCACCCACGAGGCACCCCACTGCATAGAAGCAAAAGTTCCTCCCCTCCCAATTCAACTCCCGCCATGACCAACCTTCTGTTGGCCGGGAACAAGAAACGTTTACTGGAGACCATCTCTCGCTCACCCCTTTCCAGCTCAAAGCTGGCACAGCACCTGGTTTCACAACAGAAGATCATTAGGTGTCGGGGCGCTGCCGGGGTCCCCCAACAGTCCCCAACAGGTAGAAGCGAGTTCCCTTCTACCTCTGAAGCCGACAAGGAATGGATGAAGACTCAGGAATTCGATGCAGTTTTAAAAGGCTTTACTTATCACAGGTTCAGGCATACAAGTCAGCAATAGAAAAAACCGTGTCCCTGTGCTTAGGATTCCTGGCTAAAACCCCAGCCACTGTAGGCCAAGATGGCGGCCACCACGTGTTAAGGCCCTGTAAAGAGGAGACAAAGACAAGACTCCCAAGAAGGGTGCAAGACTCCCAAGAAGGGTGCAAGCTCACAAAGAGAGAGAGAGAGAGAGAGAGAGAGAGAGAGAGAGAGAGAGAGAGAGAGAGAGAGAGAGAGAGAGAGAGAGAGAGAGAGAAAGCAGGCTGATTTTATACCCCTGCAACTCAGACCTCCCACTATTATGGGAAGCAGGAAGGGTCAAATGCCCTTAGGTAATTTCTCCCAGCACCTCACCTAGGTCCTATTATATACTAATGTTTTGAGCCAAGATATGCCTGGAAATGCCTTTATAGGGTAGAAAAGGGGGTTTCTGAGATGGCATGTCTCTGTACCAAAGACTAATACTTATGCCAGTTAAATATTTCTCCAAGCCTTCACAAGAGTCTCGTCTACTTCACGGTAGTTTTGTATTTTAGTTGCCTTTGAGTTATCAGGGAGCCATGGTTGCTTGCTTGGAGGCAAACAGCATTTCTCTCTGGTCTAATTACATAGAGATCCAACATGGCCAGGCAAATATGCTGGTAAGATCTAGCTAGTCCCACGATGATTGTGGTAGCATGAGAGAATATTTATACCAGCCAGTACAGAATACATGGTCAGATAAACTGCCACATTTAAACTACACCCCCTCCCCCATCTACAAAGTGATCTGCAGGGAGGCAATCCTGGGCAGATGCAGAGGCTTTTAGGTGTCCTGCAAAATTAGGCGCATGGGGCCGGGGAAGGGCTCATGATGGCCCAGGCACTGCATGCTGGAGTCACATGCTCCTGTCCTCTCATCCTCCATGTTCCTCTGAGCACTTGGCCAGGAGCAACCCTGGAGCACGGAGCTGAGAGTAGCCCCAAGTGCTGCTGGCTATGGCCCCAAACCTCAAACTATACATATATATGTGTGTATATATATATATGTATGTATATATATATATATATATATCCTTAGGAGCATGTTACTGAGTAGTTGTGCTGAACCACAGTCTCATAGAACCATCACGCACCCGAGCAGCTCCTGTTAATTGTGACGCGAATGAATAAATGCGCCATTGGGTGTATTTGCTCTTTCAGACAGAGCCAGCAGGCTCCTAAGACACATGGCTTAAACTGTGGGTCACTGGGGCAGGAGCGATAGCACAATGGGCATTTGCCGTGCATGTGGATGACCCAGGCTTGATCCCCGGCATCCTATATGGTCCCTCCAAGCACTGCCAGGAGTGGTTCCTGAGCCAAAAACCAGAAGTAACCCCTGAGCATTGCTGGGTATGAACCTCATTTTTTTTTTAAAGTATGGATTTTGGGTATCTGAGTATTTTCAAACCTGAAGCTGTGACTGGCTCATTTCATTGCTCTTATGACATTTAGAATCTCAAAATTGCTGATGGGGGGCTGGGGTGGGGTTGGCCCAGAGGATAAGCATGTGCTTTCATGAGAGAGACCCCGGTCTCACCCCAGCACCCCCAGAAAAAAAGCAAAAATTGATGGTCAAAGAAATACTGAAATTCTTTGGGTGCGGGAAGAGGGCCTTCTAGATGTACTGAATAGTAGTTTAGTTATTACAAGAAAGAGCTTGCTCAGATTTTTTCTTTTTGAAAACAGGGGCTGAAGTGCCAGTGCTTGTCTTGCACGCAGCCTACCTACGGTTGAGCCCTGGTATCCCATATAGTCCCCTGATCACTGCCTGAGTGCAGAGCCAGGAGTAACCCCTGAGCATTGCCGGTTGTGACCTAAACAGTCAAACAAACGGAACAAATAGTGGGTCACAATGCAATGGAGGGGTGTCACACAGCTGAATGGCAGGGAAGGTGGGGGGGTGGTGGATGTGGTAGTGGTGTGCGTGCATGTGTGTATATGTGTGAAAAACTCAGTCAAAGGCTTCTCAATGCACAACCACCAAGCATGAACTCAAAGGCTCTGAGGTGTACATCCGAGGCAGTGCCCGTCGGGGGCTGAATTTCTCTGTGCAAATGGCCAGGAGGGGACAATAAAAATCCTGAGGTCAGGGTGACAGTACAGCTGGGAGGGTGCTTGCCTTGCACACGATCACTGGGGTTGACTCCCAGCACACATAGGGTTCCCTGCACACCACCAGGAGTGATCCCTGAGCACAGAGACAGGAGGAAGACCTGATCTTTGCTCTTTGTAGCCCCCAAACCAAAACCAAAATAGCCCCACAATGGCAAGGGGTCCTGGGCTAGGACTCTGAAGTGAAATTCTTTAGAGAAGGCAGGAGAGGGCTGAGCCAGAAAAGTGCGTTGACCCAAATGGTCTATTGGCAACGTGGCACTTGGGTTCTTACTCGGCACTTAGCGAGGTCCTGTTAGCAGCTCAGGGAGGGGGCGCGCAGGGGCCTGACCGCCAGCCTTGGGTTTAGTCCTCTGGGCCCTGCCACAGTGACCCAGGCCACCACAGAGGAGATTCCTGCAAAACAGGAATCAGAGCCAGCTGAGAAGAATCTGCTGGGGAAGCGAGGAAGGGGTCCACCCTGGAGTGAAGAAGGGGGTCCCGGAGTGACTTCTGACGGGACCACGAGGGCCAGTGGGCGGTATGGAAGGAACTCCGGAAGACTTTCTGAAGCCATTTCTCCCAGCTCCCTTACTTTCCAGAGGCAAGTGTCTGTGGCACTCAAGCCCCCAAGCCCCGGCTCAGCCACACCAGACCAAGTGTGGGACCAACCACCCAAGACTGGGGGTGGGGGGCTGGGGTTTTAAGAAAGTTTGTGTCTCCTCCACTCCCATCACTGACTTCTGGGGGATCTTGGGTTCAAATACTGTTTTTATCTGGGGATTCTTTTGGTTTCGTTTTTAGGACTAAACCACGTGGTGCTCAGGCTTGACTACCGGCTCGCACTCAGGAATCACTCTTGGTGGGCGTGAGGGTTTGGGGGCACCATGTGGGGTGGCGCCGGGGATGCAACCCGGTTCAGCCGCGTGCAAGGCAAAAGCAATCCTGGCTGTGCTAATACTCTATCCCAGGGGATTCATTTTTAAGTGAGTTAGTCGGTGCTCCAGACCTCCCTGTCTGCGTTTCCCAGGACAGACGACACTGTCTCATAAGGGGCGTTGGGTGCACGACCCCCAGCGTTCCTCCCCACTCCCGCCCCCCATCCACTCTGCATCTCTGAAACAGATCTTTTTGGGGAAAGCAACCAGGAACTACATTTTCCCTTTCTCGGCGTCGAAGTTCCCTCTGGTTAAAACCTGGGGCGCAGAGCGCATCCCATTCCCGGGGAGGTGGCTCCGGCTCTGATTCGTGGCGCGGGTCACGTAGGGCGCAGCCTGTAGGTGCCAGCGCGTACCTGAACGTCCCCATCCTGCACTTCCCCGCCAGCCTCTCGTCTCCCTCTTGCTCTCCGGGCCCTCCAAGCACTAAAGCGCTGAGTCCCACTTCTGCCCCCCACGCCCTCACCTGTCTCCCCATCCCCTCAACCCCCGGCCGCCTCCACCCGCTTCCCGAGTCCCTGCGCAGTTTCTGATTTCTGAAAGGGGCGCACAGATTCTCTAGGAGTGCCCGCTTCCTCTGAGATGGGCAGCTCCGCTCGACTCTCCAGCCCTCCGGGACGCAGCGCCTGGGCACCCCCGCTCGCTCTTGGGGGCTACAGCGCATCGCGCCCCTGGAGCGCTCAGCTCCAGCTGGGTTCTCGGGAGAGGTGAGATGGCGCAGACCCGCAGCGCCCCGGGAGCCGCCGGGTCTCGACGTGCCCAGCCCACCCCCAGGAGGAGCAGGAACCGCTGTGACCGCCCCAGAGAAGGCGGAGTGAGGTGCCGCACTGTCCCTGGGGCCCAGCAGGATTCTGTCTCACGGGGGAGAGGCAGCCAACGATTCTCTCTGTCTCCTTCCCTCCAAAACCAGGGAAGCAAGGGAAAGCCGGCTCCAGGTAAGGAGATGCTCGGAGTCAGGGAGTGGGGCTGGACGGAGCGCTCTTGAGCCGGCGGCGCGCAGAGGACCGGGTCCTTTCCCCTAGCCCCGGGGCGCTCAGCCCCAGAGCGTGCAGTGCGACCCGGCCCCAAGCCCGGACGCCAGGGACTCTGCGGTATGGGGACGGGGGGGGGGTGCAGCGTGGGCGTCTCAAGCTCACCAGATGGCCATCCTGTTCTTGGGGTAATCCAGCCGCTCCAGGCAGCCCAGAAAATGCGGCAGCGCTGGAGCCGCGTTGCGGGCCAGCACGGCCACCAGCACTGTGGGTCTCCGTGGCGGAGACTCGGGGAACACCACCGGCTCCCCGGCCCCGTCCTCCGAGTCGGGCTCAGCTGCCCAGCGCGCCAGGCAGCCACCGCCCAGCATCGCGCAGGCCGCGAGCAGAGGCCACCAGCCCGGTGGTCCTGCGGGGCGCGCACCCATGGTGGGGCCCAGGCCGGCGGCGTTTGGGGCAGCTACACCCGCGCGAGGGGCGCCCGGGATGGCTTGCCCCAGAGCCCCGCGCGCTCCCGGGCCTCCGATTGGCCGCGCGGTCCCGCCCGCTGCCCCGCCCAGGCCCGGAGGGGGCGCCCCGGGGACCTGCCTGCCCAGGCTCGGTCTCCAGCGGGTGCATGCAAACACCATGGGTGGGGGGGGGTGTCCTGTGCCGAGCCCCTGGAAAGGCCCCGCACGGGGAGGGAGATGCAGCCCGGGCGGGGAGGTGAGTCGGCTGCAGCCCTTGGGGACCCGCGTCCGCGCGTGTCCCGCTGTGTGTGTGTGTGTGTCCACAGAGTGTGTGTGTGTCCACACAGAGTGTGTGTGTGTGTGTGTGTGTGTGTGTGTGTGTTCACAGCGGCACCACGCCGGGAACATTTCTCGGGCCTTTGCAAACCGCAGTCTGCAGCGCTTCCAGTGATGCAACGTGTCCAGGTTCGCATAAAGCGCCCATTGACCCGGCCGGCGGTCCGCGAGACGGCGGGTCCCAACCAGCGCAGACGCGCGCGCCGCCGCCGCTCCCCTTGCACTCAGCGTGTCTCCAACGCTCTGCCCCGACTGCGCAGACCCCGAACGCAAAGAGTGAAAGGGTCACTTTCCAGCCGAGCTGGGACTTCGCCACCTTCGACCTGGGGAAGAAGGGAGCGTGCAACTTCGTGTCCGCTAGCCGGCAGTTTGCAAAGGCCATTAGCTGGGCTGCGTGTCCTTTCTCTCGGTGAACCAAGAGCCAAGAGGAACAGCACAAGGGAGAGTCGGTACACGGAGGAGGGGAGGTGCAGAGGGCGCAATTAGGAGAAAGGGATCCAGAGGGAAGGTGATGCAGGACCACCCCTGGGAGCGACCTCCTAAAGCCAGCCCCCAGGCCGGGGCCCCCTCTTGGCTTTGGGTGCCCGGAAGTTTGGTCTCCGTGCCCTTGAACTTCAGCTTGCCCTCAGCTCAGGAGCCGAGCCTTCCTGTGGGTGTCTGATTTGGTTTTCAGATCAGCACCACTTTATCAAAATGGTGCTAATTTTCGTTAGCATAAAAAACATGCTTTCCCTTTCTTTTTTAAAAATTTGGCTTTTGGGTCATACCTGCTTATGATCGGGGATTATTTCTGGTTCCGAACTCAGGAATTGCTCCTGGGGGTGCTGGGGAGGGGGAGGAGGACCACCCGGGATGCTGGGGATCAAACCCGGGTTGGCTGCAAGCAAAGCAAATGTCCTACCCACTGTACTATCGCTCTGGCTCCAACAGAACCACAAAGTTTTGAGAACACCACTGTCAAACTGTTCCCAGGATAATTATTAATTCAACTTCCTCTACCAATGTTTCCACCTGGAGCTGCCTTTTTTTAAAATTAATTAGTTAAAAATAAAAATAAATTAATTAATTATAATTGAATCACCACAAATTACAAAGTTACAAAGGCATTTAAGATTGACTCCTAGGCATATATTGTTCCAACACCAATCCCTTCCCTGGTGTTAATTTTCACCAATATCCCCATTTCCTTCCCCCACCCCTCCATGGTGGGCACTTTCCCCCTCAGCCATTGTCCTAGTGTTCCCTTCCCTAACTGATCCCTCCCTCCCTCCCCCTGTCCCACTGCCAAGCTTCCTACTGAAGACCAGCTCTCCTGCTCTTCCTTTCTTTTGGCACTGGCCATTTGCTAGTCCCCTTAAGAAATTTCTTTCTATCCCTCATACTAGAGAGATCATTCTGAGTCTGTTTCTCTCCCTCTGATTGACGTCTCACAGCGTGATACTCTCCAGACCCATCCACGTGGCAGCGAACTGCATGGCTTCATCTTTTCTCAAGGCTGTGTAATATTCCATTGTGTCTAGGTAGTGTAGTTCTTTTTCCCGTCATCTGCTCATGGGCGTTTGCAAGCAAAGAGAAGCAAAGATAATCATCTGGGTCTACATTAAAGTAAGAAGCTTCTACGCTTCCAAAGTAACGATAACCAGAATACAAAGACAGCCCACAGAATGGGAAGATACTGCTTGCAGATATCCAACAAAGGGCTAATATCCAAGCTATAGAAAACACTGGGCAGGCTGCCTTTTTTAATGTTTTATCATGCCCTGAATTAGCAGTATACACTTCTGCTCCCTCCTGGGCCATTCCCAACCTACACCTTGATTCCCAACAACACACTGATCACCAGGGATATGAAAGTGAATGCACTATGCCAGAGAACAGCCCCTGCACGGCTCTTTGTCATGATTACTTTTATAAAGACCACAGCCACCTGGAGGGAGGTTCTGGTCGGGCCTGCCTCCCCAATAGAGTCTCAGAAGCCTTGAAAAACCTCACGCACCTCATTTGGAGCCATTTTCAAGGTTTGGACTCCACAGCTCGTCAGAGCCCTGCCCAAGAGAGAAGCTGATTTCAAGGCCAGGTATGCAGGTTGCGGTGACTAAACTCACCAGGCTTCCATGGAGCTGGAGCTAGGGCCCTTCCCCACCTTGGTCCCCTCCTGAAGGCCTGGTGGGCCTGCCTATGACCTGCCTCCGGCACTGTTGGCCATGATCAGAGACACACACAGCAGAGCTGCTGCTGGCTCTCCCCATGGTGTGTGGCCACAAAGCGGCCACACAATAGCTCAATACCAGGTATACTGATGTACCAGGTATCCCACCACATTTTATAGAATTAAGCACGGGGCATACAATCACAAAAGTGTGGTCACAATAATTTTTTACACAGTGGGCTCAAATGGCACAATGGAGATTTAATAATCTCCATAGACTTTCGCCTAAGAATATATTCATTGACCTTATTTAAATAATTAGCTCCAATAAGCATATAGAATAGATTATTCAGTGTATGCCTAGGACAGGCTCACACAGAGGTGGAGAAAAATTTGAAATAAGTGTTGTCCGTAGGGGTAGTGGTGGTGTATTTGGGGTTGACTGGTAGAAACCCACTACATTCTAGAAACTCAGAAAGTGAATGCAAGAACAGAAATTGGTGAGATTTGCACATAACAACCCAGAAAAAAGTCAGGACTTTATCAATGCCATTGCTATATACAGGCATTTTAATGGTCGATAAAGTTAATGCTGGCTAAGGGAGCAGACATGGGGGGGTGGGAAATGAGGGTCTTTGGTTGTGGTGGGAGCACATTGGTGGTGGATTGGTGTTGAGCAACGAATCTCTCTAACAACTGTATTGTGAAAAAAAATTGTACTTTGTAAATCATGGTGTCTAAATAAAATTTTCAGGCGCACATGCTGCATGGACACACATGCTGCCTGAGCCCATGTGGCCAAGCACATGTGGTGCCCGAGCACGTGTGTTGCCCTCATCTCCCCTCTTGAGATGTGTACTCTCTCTCTTACTTTCCCTCCTCCTTCCCTTTCCTAAAACCCCCTTAATAAAACCTGTTTTACTTCGCTGAAAAAAAAAATTTTCAAAAAATAAAATACTAAAAAAAGTAAAGACCACAGCCAGTAACCAGGGGAGCTTGCTTTTTGGGTCAACCTGGCAATGTTCAGGGGGTTATTCCTGGCTCTGTATTCAGGAATTATTCCTGGCAGTGCTCAGGGGACTATATGGGATGCCCGGGATTGAACCCGGGTCGGCCACATGCAAGGCAAACACCCTACCCGCTGTGTTATCATCTAGGGGAATTGGAAGGCAGTTTTGGGAGTGTGTGGTAACAAGAGACAGAACTCAGGGTCACACTCAGGCTAGGAAAGTGCGTGGCCAAGAAGTGGTGGTTCAATGCTATTGAAAAATATCGCCTCTCTGCAGAGAGTTCAAAACCAGACAGTTGCTTTCCTTTTCTCTTTCCTGCTGTTTGCCAAAGTCAATAGCTTGTCTGTGTCTGTTTTTTTCAGAGAATGAACAAGCTAAAATTACACGGTGCCCAGGTCCTACCTGGTCTGTGATGACGTCTGAATGAAAAACAGAGTTGCAGAATCTTCATTCTGGTCTCTGGATGAAATAAAATATTTACCAGCCATAGGAACATGCAAGACATTTGTTTAAAACCTCATCAACTTATGGGGCTGGAGTTCAGTGGGGAGGGCTCTGGCCTTGGTCGCTGCAGACCCAGGATCAATCCCCGCATCCCACAGGGTCCCCTGAACATGGCCTGTAGTATATTCCTGAGTTGCAGAGCCAGGAGTGACCCCTGAGCATCGCCAGGTGTGGCCCCAAGAAAATAAGCAAGACCTGTTTATCCTTGTTCACTTATGAAGCTGAAGAGACAGTATAATGGGTAAGGTGCTTGCTTTGCACACAGCTGACCTGGGTTCCAACCCGGCACCCCATAAGGTTCTGAGGCCAGCCAGAAGTGCTCCCTGAGCACAGTGCCAGGAGTAGTCCTGAGCAACTGCTGGGTGTGCCTCTTCTCAAAAATATCTAGGGTCTCACCAGTGATACTTTGCCCATTGAGTCAGTGGTTCAGAGCAAAGTTCAGAGGATATGGGTCTGCTCAGGTCGTGTGGTACTGGGACCCAGGCCACCCTAGGAGTGCTCGATGTCTCCAGAGTTGCACCCAGCAATGCCTGGGGGACTGTATGGTCCCAGGAATCAAATCTGGGTTGGGTGCATGCTCAGAATATGCTGTGCCATCTGTTGGCATCTTGTTAACGCTTTTTCTCATGAAGACACAAAATACAGTCAAGAAAATTAAAAAATAAACAAGTGACCATATCCGATTGCAAGTTTCTGCATAGTGGAAGCCAGGATGAGCAAACTGAAGAGAAGCCTCTGGAAAGGGCAGAAATATTTGCAGTTCAGATAAGGAGCTAGTGTCGGGCATCCCTAAGCAACTCACACAACTCAATGACAAACAAATTCTCCTACTTAAAAGCAGGCAAAATGCCCAAGAGGCCATTTCCTGCAAAGAACAGGCTAACAGAAACAGGACCCCAGAAAGGCCTTATCAAATTCTCTTAAAAATACACATGAAACCCACAGTCACCTCATACTTCTTGGAGGAATTATCCAAAAGGCATTGAAAAGCTCAAAGGGCAAGAGAAATAGCTCAAGGGCTCAAAGCAGGCTGGACTTGTGGAGGTCCAGAGTTCGGTCCCTGCACTGCATCATCTTCCAAGTACCTGGGTTCTGAGCACTGTTTGGTACTCCCCACTCCAGACCTCTCCAAAGACAAGCATATGTTATAGGTGTTTGCAAGGGTGTGCAGAAAAGATAATGATTGAGCCCCATGCATGGGCAGACACACTGATGCAACTGCTATGGGAAATAAGAAGAGTTCGTTCTTTTTTTTTTTTTTTTTTTTTATTACCAATGATGCTCAGGGGTTTCTCCTGGCTCTGCACTCAGGAATTACTCCTGGTGGTGCTCAGGGGACCCTATGAAATGCTTGGGATTGAATCCAGGTCGGTGACCTGCAAGGCAAAAAGCCCTCCCCACTGGACTATCATTCTGGCCTGAATTTGTTCATTTTTTCCAAAACATTGAGAATAGAATTGCCCTATGATTTAGCGACTTGACTTCTGGCTACAGAGCCGAAGGAAGCAAAAATTCCCCTCAGAGACCCATATTTGTACCCCAAAACACGGTTACCAGGAACCAAATAATGAAGACACCCCAAATACTGCTGATGGGGAGCAGATAAGAAAGTTACTCAGCTGCACAAGAGCACCGGTCTTTCAGAAATGAGTCCGTGGAGGAGTGTGGGTATGTGAGAAAGACAAGTACTGTGGATTTTTTTTTTTTTTGCTCGGCAGAAACTGAACAAAGATTAATGCAGAGGAACAGCAAATGCTTTGGTGGCTGGAGGGGTAGGAGGTGGCAAATGGATGCATGCAGTTTCCTTTGGAAGATGAGCACATCAGACAGTCAGTGCAGTGACTCTATTAATAACGTGATATGGAATGTGTGCAGGTTTCAAGGCACAGGTGTGCACCATTTCCACACACACACACACACACACACACACACACACATGCATGCACACCCAGAAGACGGGGCATCAGCGAACATTATCTGTGTCACAAATCACCACACAAAACACTTCACATGCAGGCAATGTTTTGTGTTCATTATGTTTTATGTTCCATAAAGCTGGAACAATGATAAAGCATTTAAGTGCCACATTCAAGACACAAACAGGGAGCTGGAATGACAGTACAGAATATGAGGACATTTGCCTTGTAGACAACCAACCTAGGTTTGAACCTAGCATCCCATAGGCACCCCGACTACTTCCAGGAATAATTTCTGAGTGCTGAACCTTGAGTAACCCTTAAGCACTGCCAGGTATGGCCCCAAAACCAAAATAAATTTAAAAAGATGCAATCAGATCTCCGATCAAAATGTAATTGAAGTAGAAATCAGACCTAGAAAGATCTCTGAGCTCACTCAACCCACACAGCTCGCAGTGGAAACTAAAGAACTTGTGTAAATAAGTCTGGAGTGATAGGAGCCAAAGTGATAGTACAGTGGGTAGGGCGTTGCCTTGCATGTGACCAACCAAGGTTTGTTCCCTGGTATCCCATATGTTCCCCCGAGCACCACCAAGTAGTAATTCTTGGAGTGCAGAGCCAGGAGTAACCCCTGAGCAAAGCTGGGTGTGAGCACAAGGGTTAAAAAATACATAAGGAGTGACAGGAGTGCTTGCCTTGCACCTGGCCAACCTGAGCCTGATCTCTGGCATCCCATAGGATCCCTGATCCCTGCCAGGAGTGATCCAGAGCACAGAGCCAAGAGCCCAGCCTTGAGCATAGCTCAAGGTTTATTTATATTTGAGAACTTGTATAAATAATCTTTGGGTCTCTGAAAAATTCAAAAGGGAAAAGTATTCAGAATGCTAGAATTCCAAACTTCAGAACATTCTGAAGTCCTAACTTGTAGTTATAAAAGTATTAAGTCATAGGGGATGAAGTGATATAGTCCAGTGGGTAGGGCATTTGCTTTGCTGCAGCTGACCAGGGTTTGATCCCCAGCATCTCATTTGCTCTCCTGAGCACTGCCAGGAGTGATTCCTAAGCATACAGCCAGGAATAACCCCTGAGCATTGCCAGATGTGGCCTAAAAGCAAATAAAAGAAAAAAAGGAAATATGTCATATGTGGATGACAGAAGGCATGTGATTATTATGAAAAATTCCACACTGCATGTTTGAAAGTTTTGAAGGGATCTTGAAACTTCCTCTCACAGGAGGAGAAAAGGAAATGTTTTATAACTTTCTATAGTAACTCATAGTAGCTAGAATTGTTGTAGCAACCATTTCTGTAATGTTCTTAAATAGCAAATAGTCATGTCATGTTGGGTGACACACCCTACTGAACCTTAGCCTCCAGCTACACTTAGCTTATGTGGAGAGCTGGTTCCCTGCCTTTGGGGAATCTCGGAGCAGACTCAATGGCAGTTTGGGCAGAATTGGACTGATTTCATAATTTTATACGGCATAAATATTTTTTGTCACGAATTTTGCTTTCCCAGATCAGTATTCTGTTCCCACAGGTCCCTGCGTGGGACATACATGTAAATATCCCAAGAGTACTTGGCCACGTTGGATCAACCATAATATAATCAATTCTCCTAGTTCAGAGGCATGCCAGTGCGCATCTGGGCAAACTAATGTGTCTCTGACTCTAAAAGTAATGCCAAAGTGAATTATTCTGATGGATTTTGGACCTCAGTGGGATTCAGAGTCTGGGATTTGCTAGCTATATATTATAGAAAAAAGTATTAATGCCATTTCCTACAAATTACATTCTGAACTGCTTTCTGGTTCAGAGATGCAGCCCCTTCTATCTCTGCTAGGGAGATTTGCTTCTGGAAATCAGCTCTGGCTTTTGTGGAGCTTGAGCCAAAGGATTACCTAAAGATCTACATTTCAAAAGGGTCATTTACCTGGCCACATCTCTAGATAGCCCAACCCACGATGGGCTGGGCGGGAAGATTTTGGTGGGTTTCAGTCTATAAAAGAAGCTAGGATAAGAAGAAGGGGCCTTCAAGTTTGAGCCCAGGTAGGCCGCCTCCCAGAGGCAGAAGTCACCGGGCATTCCTGGAGATGGAGCTGGGGTATCCCTTCCCCTCTCTGACCTGTCCCGGAAGCTTGGTGGTCCTGGGGCTCTCAGCCATGATGCAGAAACTCAGAAGCAGGGGGAGAGCTGCCATCCAGCTCTCCCCTAATTCAGCTGACCAAGAGGCTCCCAGGAGGCAAGATGGGTTTTGGGTGTTGGGCTATCACCTCGGTCCCTCAGAAGCAGCCGGATGAGACTCACTAATAGCTTCCATTTCACCGTCCAAACCCCACAGCTCATCAGAAACCAAGCAAGAAAGATGCTGATCTTAGACTAGCTCAGAGCAGCTGAGTTCGAGTCCAGGTAGGCGGCTCTCGGAGGCGGAAGTCACCATGGGTGTTCCTGGAGATGGAGCTGGGGTCCCCGTTCCCCTCTCTGACCCATTCCAGAGGCCTGGTGGCCTCGCCCATGAACTGCCTCAGGGCTCTCGGCCAAGATGCAGAGACTCAGATGCATGGAGGAGAACTGCCATCCGGCTCTCCCCTAGCTCAGCTGACCATGAGGCTCCCAGGAGGCAAGATGGGTTTTGGGAGTGGGCCCATCACCTCAGAAGCATCCGGCTATTATACTTGCTCACCATAATAGCCACCATTTTCATGGTCCGGACCTGGTACATCAAACTAGTGGAACCAATCATGTCCTAGAATATATTACAATCCACAATGTGTAAGAAAGGGAAACGAGGAGAGAGAGTGAGTGAGAGAGAGAGAGAGAGAGAGGAGGGAGAGAGAGTAAGAGAGAAAGCAGATAAAGAACCTGCAATGGAGGCAGGCTGGGGGAAAGGGGAGGAAAATGGGGACATTGGTGATGGGAAATGGGCACTGGTAGAGGGATGGGTGTTGGAACACTGTAGAACCAAAACTCAAATATGAACATCTTGCAATTATATATCTAAAGGTGGTATAATAAAATAATTAGAAAAAGAAGAAGGAGCCTTTTTGCCATTTTTGCTTCCCTTGGTGTTTTCCTTTCTCCGTCCTCTCCGTTCTCTGTTGGGCTTCAATATCTTGTGGCAGCCATCTTGGCCTACAAGTGGCTGGGGCCTAGCTGGGAACCCAGAGTCCAGAGTTTTTCCTGTTCTTGGATTGTATATCAGAACCTGTGATAGTAAAGCCTTTTAAACTGTGCCAGATTCCTGAGTTTTCATCCATTCCCGCCAGCTGTAGAGGTAGAAGGGAACTCGCTTCCTGGTATTATTTGGGGACCCCAGCGGCTCCCTGACAATGTCATATACCTGCAACTTATATGCCAATTATACTTCAACAAAAAAGAAATTAAAATAACTGGAAAATTTTCAAGCATGACCATCCAGAGAGATGCAGAGAAAGAATTCTCTAAATCCTCAAATGTATTCTGAGTTCTGTAGGAATACAAGAGAAATTAACCTGATTGAGCTGTATCTACAAAACAAACAAAAAATCCACTTGCTGCTGATATCTTACTTAACGGATGAGGAATAAGATATGCCATCCCGTATTAACCTGGCTGTCCAACAGGTAAGTGGGTGGTGCAGATGTAGTATAACACTATGCAACTGGAAGGAAGGATGAAATTATGCAATTTGCTACAACATGGATGGAATAGATCATGTTAAGCATGTAAAGTAGAATGTAAAATATCATGTTAAACAAAGTAAAGTAGAGGACAAGCACAGGATGTGGATCGCTTATATGTGGGATTTAGAATAACTAGATGAGGAAATGCAATAGTTTAAAGGGGGGTCCCTAGTCACCCTTGGCCTTAGAGTATAGAGAGGAGAAGGAAAGAAAGAAACAGAGTGAAGGGGAAGAGGAGCAGCAGAGAGATGAGAAGCAACGGGGGACAGGGTGAAGGGGACTCAGGTACATCGGTGGTGTTAAGGAATGATAGAGTTAAACAACCAAACCATAGAATAGACACTGGAAGTTGCGAAACCCAAACTTTAATAACCAGATTTAAAAGGAGCCTGTCAAGAGGGCAGGCTGGGGTTGGGATGTGGTGGCGGGAGAGGGAACCTGGGAACACCGGCTGGGGGAAGCTGATGCTGGTGGTGGGACCAGTGATGGCACGTTGCATGTTAAAAACCCAACTAAGAATACATTTGTTATTCATGGTGCTTTCATAAATAATTTTTTTCTTCTTTTTTGGGTCACACCTGGTGATGCTCAAGAGTTACTCCTGGCTCTTCACTCAGGAATTACTCCTGGCGGTGCTCGAGGGACCATATGGGATGCCGGGGATCAAACATGGGTTGGCCTCGTGCAACTCAAACACCCTACCTGCTCGACTATCACTCCAGCCCCATAAATAAATATGTTTTTTGAAAGAAAAAATATGAAAGAAGTCCTATGTTGGTGATTGCTTCATATAGTGGTAATTGCTTTCTTCATATAGAAAGAAAGAAAGAGGGAGCAAGAAGGAAGGAGGAAAGGAAGGCAGGGAGGAACAGAGGGAGGGAAGAAGGAAGACAAAGAGTCAGTGGAGAAAAGACCATTTAAAACAAGCTAATCTTGGGAATGGAATGATAGTACAGTGGGGAAGCCGATTGCCTTGCATGTGGCTGACCCAGGTTCAATCCCTGGCATATCATATGGTCCCCCCAGCACTGTACTCAGGAGTAATTCCTGAGTACAGAACTGGTTGTAACTCCTGAACATTGCTGGGTGTGACCCAAAAAGTCCATAAATAAATAAGTAAAAAACAAACAAATAAATAAAACAAGTTAAGCATAGCATGCTATCAGACAGTTTCATTTAAAGAAATTTTCTTTATTAAATCACTGTGAGATAGATCATTGTAAAACTGTTCAAAATTGTGTTTCAGTCATATAATGATCCATCACCTATCCCTCTACCAGTGCACATTTCCCACCACCAATGTCCCCACTTTTCCTCCCACCATCCCCAAACAATTCCCCCACCCCCCGCCCAGAATCCACCTCTACAGCAGGCACTTTTCTTCTTTCTTTTTCTCTCTCCTTTTGTGCAGTATGATTTGCAATACAGGCACCAAGAGGCCATCTTGCTTGATCAGGAAGTTAGTATTTTATTTGAAAACAGATCAAAAGCCACAGTAAATCTCAGACCCCACATGGCTGACAAATTGGGGTACATTAGAGGGGGTGGTAGAGTCTGTTGCTGCCCAAACAGAACCCCCCCAGTGGCCACATGCTCCCACAGTCCAAAATTGCTGCCTGTTGGATGACACAGTTAGCTAGTTTGGGAGCTTTGCTCACAGCTTAATCTATTTACATGTTCTTAGGCCAAGGTTCATTCTAATGAGATCTCTCTTCTATGTAAACACTGATGGAGGTTGTGGCAGTTACAGAAGTCACGTTGACTGAATAACTTCTGACTTATTATACATCTACCAAAACTTCTATGTTATCTAGATTGGGCACAACTCCTCTTTATACTCACTGCACCCAGTGTGGTACAGTTAGAATTTACCAGGAGACTACTACCCTGGCTACATTGAGACTATTTTTAAGATTATAGGAAGGCTCATACTAGTTTGCCTTCATTCAGGTGAGCGTGACCCTTTTAGTATACGGAGATCGAGATATTCAGAATTACCCTGGTGTAGATAATAAATAAGAAGGACCTTGTGGGTACCATCTAGATTACATGAAGCCCATGAAATTAATATGTATTACTTTATACCAGCCCTCTCTCTCTCCAGTGTTTTAATAAGAGATAATCTCAGAGGAAGAGATTAGTCCTTGGCATAACCCTTTGTTTCACTTGATCACTTGATCACTTGACATCCCATTATTCATCGATTTGTTTGAGCGGGCACCAGTAACATTTCCATTTGACCCTATCACATGCCAGTGTAGCCCAATGGCATCTGCTTGCTTCAGGAATATGAAGAGCCTCAAACCGTTCATTCAGGGTCTTGACGAAGAAGTCTGACCATCTTATAGGTGGGCGGCCACGTGATCTTTTGACATCCCGTGGGATTCAGTTGGTAATGGCTCTAGTCCAGTGGTCATCTCCAAATTGCATTACATGTCCAGTGCATCTGATTTTTGATGCCTTGGCAAACGAGACAGCGTCCCTGCCTCTGGAACAACCACGGAGGTCGAACTCCGAATTCCTTCTCTCACTTGCGTGAGGCATGATATTCCAAGCATAGCTCTTTTGATTCCTCTTTGGGAGAGCTGAATAGCGTTCTCATCCTGCTTTCGTAGGGCCCAGGTCTCTGAGGCGTATGTTAATGCAGAGAGAGCAGTGGAGTCGAAGAGATGTGCCCAGAGCTGGAGGTTCTTTGTCCTTTTTAGCTATTTCTTCGATGCTTTCCTTGAAGGCGTTCCATGCCACTCTCTTCCTCCTGCGCAGTTCAGGTTTTAGGTCATTCATCTTGTTGAGTTCTTGACCTAGGTACACATAACTGCTGCATTCAGAGATGTTTGTTCCATTGAGAGTGAATGGGGCCTCTGGAACTAGTTCATTTTTCATGAACATAGTTTTGTTGAGATTCAGCTGTAGACCTATCTTTCCACATTCTTGGTCGAAGTCAGCCAGCATTTGTGCTGCTTGGCACAGCACATCATTTGGTGTTATTAGAACGATGTCATCAGCGAAGCGGAGGTGGTGTAGTTGCCGACTTGTCTATCTTCACTCCCATTCCTTCCCATTCTAATTGTCGCATGATGTTCTCGAGGGTGGCGCTGAAGAGTTTTGGTGAAATGGTATCACCCTGCCAAACCCTTTTTCCCCCCCCCCCCCTTCCCGAACCCCTCTTTTGATATCAATAATCACTTCCCTTGTAGAATGGTGAGATCCTGGTAGTGAATTCGTGATACAGTTCATGAAGGATCTTAATGTATTGGGTTTGAATGCCCTGTTTGGCTAGGTCTTCGATGACCGCTTCAGTCTCCACAGAATCAAAGGCTTTCTTTAAATCAATGAATGTGAGACAGAGTGGCATCTTGTACTCCCTACAAACTCAATGAGCTTGGTTACCGTGTGAATATGGTCGATTGTGCTGAATCCTTTTCGGAAGCCAGCTTGCTCACATGGTTGTACTTCATCTAATGTTCTGCCAATCCTGTTCAGAATGACTCGAGTGAACAGCTTGTAGATGATGGACAACAGGCAGATGGGGTGAAAGTTGCCAATGTCGTGAATATCTCCCTTCTTGAATAGTAGAACTGTCCTGCTGGTTTTCCATTGGGAGGGCACCTTGTATTCAGACAGGTAGCGTGTGAAGAGCCGAGCCAGTGTATTGATGAGTACTGATGGCAGATTCTTCAGGTGTTCGGGTCTGACTTTGTCTGGGCCTGGTGCTATTCCCTTCTTTACCGATGAAATGGCATGTCGGATTTCAGAAGGGAGAACGTTGGGAACAACATATCTATCCTACGGAGTTTGGTATGTGGGCATATGGACGTGGCTATCAAAGAGATATGAGTAGAAGTCATGGATAATCTTCTCCATTGCCTTTCTGGAAGATGTGATAGATCCATCAGGATGTCATCTGAGGGCAGTCATCTTGGTCTTATAGTTGGTGAAGGACAGGCAGGCGTTGTAAATGCTTTTCCCAGCTTCTGCTGCATTGGCCAGTAGTTCTGCTCTTCTCTCTTTGAGGTCTTCCTTTGTCACTTCTCTGCACTGCTTTGCAAGCTTGGACATTAGCATTTGGTCGCCTGAGGCTCCTGCTTTGCCACTTTGGCGAATGAGCTCGAGAGTTTTTGAAGACAGGAGTCCTTTTGTGTCTTTCTCTCTCTTGGCATTCTTCACACAATCATGGAGGTGCTAAGTCAGTCGGTTGTATTCTTCATCGATGCCATCAATGATGGTATCTTCCCATGTTGCTGCAATGATGCCAAAGAGTTCCCAGTTGGTGGTCATTCTGGGAGTTCTCTTCTTAAACTTTGCAGCCTTTTCTCCCCGTTGCGTGAAGTAGAATTTTGTATGAAGGAGACGGTGGTCTGATCCTGTCTGGAATTTTGGGATGACAGCGACATCGGTCAAGCAAAACTGTTGATTGAATATGATGTGGTCAATTTAATTGTGGAACTGTCCACTAGGAGATTCCACATGTCCAACATTTTGATCAGCCTTCTGGAACTGTGAGTTCCCATGAATGGTCTTGGTGGACATGATGAACTTGGATAGTCTCTCACCCTGTTTATTCCATTCTAGGCCATGGGTCCCAATGTGGAGTTCTTTGGCTGATCTTCTCAGTCCTATCTTGGCATTACAATCACCGACTATGATCTTGTAGAGGGTGTGATCTTTTTTAATAGAACTCCTCCAGCTCCATGTAGAATTTCTCAATTTCTTCTTCCTTGTATGTAGATGTTGGTGCATAGACAACAAGATAGAAATTGCTGGCAGTGGGCCACATCTCTTCAAGTGCAATTGTCCCATCTGGTTTGTTAGTTAGGCATTCAAATGAATCAATGTTCATGGCCATGTTTGTGTTGACAAGGACACCGACGCCATGACACCTCTTTCGTTGCATGTTCTGAGGAACAGTTCTTCTCCAGTGTCAAAAATGGCATGATTCAATTGACGCCTCCTCATCTCAGTCAGACCAATGATGTCGTACTGATCTTTTGGCGCTTGCACCATCAGGTCCTCGATATATGCTTCCGATGCCAGTGTACATGCATTGAAAGTACAGACAGTCATTTTAGTCCCTTCTTTGTTTTGGCAGCCTAGTTTGGCCCTGAAATTTTATCAGAGACTCCTTGTTCATCCTTCTTAGTACTGTCCTATAAAGGGCTCTTTTAGGGTCTGGAAAATAAACATTGTTATTACTGGTTTTGGCATATCAAATACGCATGGACAGCTTGCCAGGGTCTGGGTTTATAGGTATAAACCCTTTGTTTATACCTATAATAGGGCGTGGCACCGCCTTCTACATTCTTCTACTATCTAGAAGCTGTTTAGGGTTCTTTGTTGATAGAACCCTCCCTGTCAACAAAGTTAGGATTACTTTGGTGTATATAAGTAGACTGACTTGAGGCACTTGCCCCCTTCTCTTTGGGTTGCACTCCTCTCTGGTAGGATTCTCTTGGATGGGAGACTTGGGCCCTTGTGTATGGTGTAAGTTCTGACCAGAGCTAGAATTCTTTCATTATATTGGATTCTGGTGGTAGAGCTTTTGTACTATTAAAAGCCTTTTTGGAACTGCACCAGACTTGTGAGCTTTCATCCATTTGCCCAGGCCTTGGAGGTAGAAGAAAACTTCTGTTCTGATACTGTTGGGGACTCCAGCGACTCCCCGACAGCTCCCATGTCCCTGGCTGAACTCCACTGTCTCAAGATGGAACCTCACCAAGAAATTAATCTGCTGAAAATTCAGCTATGCAGGTTTTGTGACTGAAGTCTCCAGGCTTCTCTCAGAGTTGGGTTGGGCTACCTCCTGCCACCTCGCTGTAAGGAAGGGCATCCTTCTGGAAGCCTTGGTGGTCACATCCACACCCCAAAGCAGCCACACAGTTTAAAAAAAAACTATCAGATATTTAAAAATGAATATGTGTAATGCTGGGTTAGTCCTATACCAAAGGCCCTAAAAGTCAACGAGTTATTGAAATCTCTACTACAAAAGAAGAAAAACATGTTGAAAAAACTGTATAAAGGGGCCGGAGCGATAGCCCAAGGGGTAGGGCGTTGCCTTTGCACGCCGGCCGGCCTGTGTCGGCCTGGGTTCGATCCCCGGCATCCCATATGGTCCCCCCGAGCACCGCCAGGAGTAATTCCTGAGTGCAGAGCCAGGAGTAACCCCTGAGCACGCCGGGTGTGACCCAAAAAAAGCAAAAATAAATAAATAAATAAATAAAATAAAAAAAAATAAAGGTTGGTTTCCATTTAAAAAAAAAAGAAAAAACTGTATAAGGAGGTCAGAAGCAAGATGGCGGGGCGGTGCAGTAGAGGAACGGCAGCTCTCAGCGCTCTGAACAGCCAACAGAGACACATCTTTTTCTGAGTGAGTGAATGTGGGTGTCCCATGGATATCCTGGCTCAGCGAGGGTGCCGTGAACTGAAACGGGCCAGTAGCCAGGAAATACCAGCCAGGAGTAGGTTGCATACAGATGGTGGCAAGGCAACCTCCAGCTGGGCCAGCCCCACAGCTCTTGGCACTGAATTGGATCCGAAGAGCCCTATTCAGATACATTAAAACTCTGTTGCCACCCATAGCACCAAGAATGCAGGTCCTGAGGCACTCTGGGCTCCCACCATGGGGCCCCAGACATGCAGGGAGCAGAGCCACCCACCACCATTTCCTCCCCTGACCAGCACAAGCCTCCCACAGCAGACTATGGAAGAAACTTCCCTGAGCGCCAATTGTCCAGAAACCCAGGATGGGTCATGTGCCCCCTGGCCAGGATCTGCTAGACTGGTGGCTCCAGCCTAGCCAGAGTGTTCAAATTGTGAAAGGCAACAGCTCGGGCTCTGGTCTGGTCCCTGCCAGGGCTGGGGTGAGCATCTCCACTGGGGTCCAGGAACCACAACGCCAACAGAAGGTCAACCTGAACTGGAGGGGCAAATGCACCAGCAGCCCTCGGGCTTCCTGATGCCTTAAAACTGCCTCTGTGCCTCTGGCTGGCTCCAACATCTTAGGACCAAGTTTGCCGAAAAAATTTAACTGCTCAAAGTTAGGTATGTGGGAGCCACACCCACAACCTGCCTCTGGCTCAGCCATAGAAGCTCATTTATCGGCCATGCTCCAAAGACCCATGAATAAACCTCAAAGGATCTTCAGATCTGAAGCCGCAGTTAAAAAGTTCATCCGCCGACCATGATCCAGAGACTCAGAAATAAATCTCCGAAAGAGATCAACACAATGTGAGATGCTCCCAGACCCCACTTAAGGCTGAGTCATCTGGATACCCAAGAGGGGAGTGGGTAAGTCCCTGCACCTGCTCAGAACCCAGAGAGCCACAAACCTTCACATTCCACAATCGCCACCATACTCCCATCTAGTCCACACTGTTTGCCATGAGCCTCATCCAGAAAAAA
>JAJIBD010011952.1:0-32476 GCA_021461705.1 Cryptotis parvus
AGTCTGATCACACTGTTAGCTCTGCACATAGCAGAAAACTGGAAGGATAGCTGACATTTGCTGTCCCAGTGCAGGTGTAGGTATAGACCAGGCAGTTCCTCTGCCCTCTGAACATCTGCTTCAGAATCCAGCTTTGCCTGTAAGGACAAGTGGAGGTCAGGAACGACACAGTAATCCAGGAGTCCACTGAATAAGGGATGTGGATGGTCTGGAACATGAAGCAGTAAGTCTGTAGAGGGGTTCCTTGTGGTACAGCTTGCTGTGGTGGCCCTGATATTATGCATGTTGAGGCACACTTATGGCAGGATATAAAGATTATGCTATTTTATTATTATGAAAAGTACCTTTATATGCTGCAGTATGAGTTTCTACATTATTTAAAAACTCTTGATATGAATAAATTGAAGAGTCTGAAATCATTTTGTGTCAGCATAAGAAATCTCCCCTACCACAATGTTCTACTGTTTATCCCGGCCTACTGTATAGATTTCTTCCTTTGCAACCTTTACCCTAACTATTCTTGCAGCCTGGAATTATTTCATTTTGCCAGTTCTTTTCTTCCTCCCTTCCTCCCTCCCTTCTTCCCTCCCTCCCCTCTCTCCCTCCCTCCCTTTCTTCCTTCCTCCCTTCCTCCCTCCTTCTTCCCTCTCTCCTTCCTTCCTTCCCTCCCTTCCTCCTTCCCTTCTTCCTTCTTCCTCCCTCCCTCCCTTCCTTCCTTCCTCCCCTCACTCCCTCTCTTCCTTCCTCCCTCCCTTCCTCCTTCCTCCCTTCCTTCCTTCCTTCCTTCCTCCCTCTCCCCCCTCCCTCCTTCCTCTCCTTCCCTCCTTCCTTCCTTCCTTCCCTTCCTTCCTTCCTTCCTTCCTTCCTTCCTTCCTTCCTTCCTTCCTTCCTTCCTTCCCTTCCTTCCTTCCTTCCTTCCTTCCTTCCTTCCTTCCTTCCTTCTTCCTTCCTTCCTTCCTTCCTTCCTTCCTTCCTTCCTTCCCTGTATCTTACCCCTTTTCACCCTTCCTCTTCCCTCCTTCATTCCCCTCCATTCCTTCCTTCTTTGCTCCCTCCCTCCCTTCCTCCCAGAGCGTCTTACATGCAAAGCAAATGCTCTACTCCTGAACTATATTTCAGTCTCCAGAGGTTGTAAGTTTCTTTCCCGCCCCCACTATTTTTCTTTCTGGGCCATACTTAGCAGCTCACAGAGCCTACTGAACTGATACTCAGGGGTGATTCCTAGAGGTACTCTGGTGCCTTGTAGTGGCAGAGATTGAACTAGGCCACTGCATGCAAATCATATGCTTCAGCATATTGAATTATTTATCTGGTCCCTAGGTTTTTAAAATATAATCATATGCTTCAAGAGAGCAAGAGAGATAGTATAGGGGTTAAGGTGCCTTCCTTACAAAACAAAACAAAAACAAAAAAACTCAAAAAAAAGTGCCTTCCTTGCATTCAGCCAACTCTGGCTCAAACCCTGGCATTACATATGGTCTCCTGAACCCTGCCATGTACCTCATTCCCAAAAGAATAGATAATAACTCTTAACCTGTCAGAACATTAAATTATAAAATAAAATTATAATTTCCATCGTGGTTTATTTTTAAATGCTTTTAAATTTTTGTACACCTACTCATGAACTTTTTTGTGAGTGAGGAAGGTGAATATCAGAATTGAAAAGATAGCGTGGATGCTTTTTAAAAAAGTGATTATCTAAGAAACCACATAGTGCAGAGGTTCAGGTGCTTGCTCGCGCACAGCCAGACATATCCCTGAGCACCACCAGGAATGACATAGTTCTGAGCACAGAGCTTTCAGTAATCACCTGGTGTGGCCCCAAAATCCCTGCAAAGGAAAGGTGATGGGGCTGGAAAGAGAGTGTAGCACTTCTTTTGCTTGTTGCTAGCATCAGACACTGCTTATGGTTTCCCCATATCAACACCAGAGGTCACTACTGAGTGTAGAGCCCGGAATAGCCCCTAAATACCAGTGATGTGGCCGATAGCTCCCCAACAATTAGAAATCTTGGTCAAAGGCTGGTGATATGGCTCAAAGGGCTTTGCACATATAAGCCTCAATTTTTATTTTTGGTGCCACACACTTTTCTACACATCTCCAGGAGTTGTTACCCTGCTACACTGCTGTATACAGAGAATACCATCAGGTATTTCCAAGAAACCATGCCAGGAATTATACATGACCATTTTTGTTTCAAAACCTGTGTCCCTCCCATTATTAGGAAGGACCGAGCAAGGTAGGCATCTGTTACAGTTGGGGAGATGGCTGCCTGGCACATGGTAGCCCTAGTGGAAAAAGGAGGCTATCTGTGAGGGGGAGAATGGTGTCAGTCCATGTGTTTGTTGGGAGCCTGGGAGAGATTTGGATATTTTTGCAGAGTGGTATTGACCACAGCAGTCTGCACAGGTGTTATATCCTAAATTCTCCACACAAAGTATTAGTTAGATAAGGGGGTAAAGGCTGTTGTTATAGGGAGTAGGAAATGGTGCATGTTGGGTGGGTTTGGGAAATGAAGAGCAGAACAGACTAGAAGTAATAAAGTAACATGGAAGTAACATTGGACACTTTTGCTAGTGGTGAGGTATGGCACCTGTGTACAGGAAAACCATAAATGTTAATACTGTTACAACATGTGACCAAACTATAACAATTTAAAAAACTATAGCAGTGGCTTTGAAGATGGAAAAGGGAAGAAAACAGAAAAGGCAGTGTGAGTTTGACAGATCCCATTTTTATCAGTAATCCAAGTTATACCACCAGCAATTATGGGACTGGAGAGAGAGAACAGCAGGTAGTATGTTTACCTTGCAACCAGCCAACATAGGTTCTATCCGGGCAGTCCATGTGGTCCCCTGAGTCCACCAGGAGTTATCCCTATGCACAGAGCCAAGAGAAAGGCCTGAGAATTGCCAGGTGTGACCTCAAAAACAAAAAGATAACTAGTAACCAGACAGAAAATAAAGTACCACCTTATTGGACATAGTGTTGCTTTAGGGATGTATTTTTTATGTAATGATGAGCAAATGTCACACAAATCCAATTTGAGGGATAGTGTAGAAAATAATTAGCCTATAGTCTTACTTTCAAACAAGCCAAGTTACTCAAAGGCAAGGGAAAAAAAATCAGTATACTTTTACAGATTGAAGGAGACCAAAAAGTCTTGATAGCTAACTGAAACATGGTTTTAGACTAGATCCTTACCACCAATCACTCCATCATCCCACCCAACACTACTGGGACAGTTTTTAAAAGTTGAGTAAGATTGGTTTTAGAGCCCAAGGACTTCCGGGCAACGGCAGTATGTTGTTTTTTTTTTTTTTTTTAGCTTTTTTAAGTCACACCCAGCAATGCTCAGGGGTTACTCCTGGCTCTGCACTCAGGAATCACTCTTGGCGGTGCTCGGGGGACCATATGGGATGCGGGGATCGAACCCGGGCCGGCATGGGCTGGCCATGTGCAAGGCAAACTCTCTAGCCGCTGGACTATCGCTCCGGCCCCTCCAAGCTGCTCATGAGGCACCCGGAAGGCATGGCGGGTTCTAGCCCTGGCCTGCCACCCCAGCAGAGCCTCATAACAAGCCAGACCACCCTCCCCTACTCCATGGGGCCCGCCATTTTCCACATCCGGACTTCCCTCTCGTCACAACTCCACCCAGCAGACCAGACTATCACAGCCCGGATCATCGACAGCCACCCTGAAGCAGTTTTTTCAATCCGGCCCAGGTTTGCTGAACCAGAGACTCTCAGACATGGGGCAGAGCTGCTACTTGCTCTCCCTGTGCCCAGCTGCTCATGAGGTGCCCAGGAGGCATGGCGGGTTCTAGCCCTGGCCTGCCACCCAAGCAGAGCCTCACAACAAGCCAGACCACCCTCTCCTACTCCATGTGGCCCGCCATTTTCCACATCCAGACTTCCCTCTCATCACAACTCCACCCAGCAGACCAGACTATTACAGCCCTGCTCGCACGACTGCTAGCGGCCGCACATTTCATCAATAAATGCTTTATTTAGAGGTGACTACAATAGTATGCCACCAGCACGGCAAGCCTGGCAAGCTGCTCGTGTAGTATTTGATATGCCAAATACCAGTAACATTTATATTAGGTCATTCCCGTGACCTAATATAATGGTTTGAGCTCTTTATGGTCCTGGAGCAAGCGGATGCCTTTGGGTTCTACTAGCATGAGACAGGACATATGGAGATATTACTGGTGCCCTCTCTAGCAAATAGATGATTAACGGGAAGATAGTGATAGTGATAGTGAGTAAGATTGGTTGAAAGTTATGGATAAGTGTTCTTGCTCTGATTGTAATACAGCTGAACTAGGTAGAGGATGTCAGGTTACCTTGATACAGCTGGAGCTAAGGTGGAGAACACAGGTTACTTTGATACAGCTGGAGCTGGGTGGAGAATGCCAGGTCATTTTAGCTAATTAGCCAATCAGAAGGATATGCCTGAGGGATAAAATTTGAAAAAGGGAGACCCAGGCCCTTTCTGGTGCCTCTCTCTTTCCCTCCTCCAGTGGACCCCTGGAGAAGGGGTCCACTCTTGCAGCTCTGCCCCTCCCCCAGATTTGGTAGGGCAGCATGGCCAGATAAAGGGGGCCAGTATAGGTAGGCCACACAAGATCTGCCAAGTGCAGATGCAGGTTCAAGCTGGACTTGGAGGTCCGGAGTTCAAGTTAGTCAGGACTTGGATGCCCAGGATAGTAAAGGGAAAGGCTGGGCTCAGAGGCCCAGGGTTCAGGCAGGGCTTGGATGCCCACGATAGCTCAGGACAGGTTGGGCTTGGAGGCCCAGGTTACAGGCAGTGCACAGGACACTGGGAAAGCATGCATGGAATAGAGGGAGCAGTTAGGGAACAGGGACATGAACATGACCTGGCCATCGTTCATTAGAGTGGAGTAGATTATGGAACAAGACAGGGAAGTTGTACACTGGACTGGGCAACGTTGAAGACAGACCAGGGCATTGTTCACGGGTAATAGAGAGGCCTAGACTTCTGGGGAGGGACCTAGAACCATCTGTGCAATAAAACTAACTTTCCTTCATCTGAGTTTTGTATGCAAATCTTTCATGCAATTTTCAAGAACCCTCTAGCACAGGAAAACTACTTTCATGTTAACATATTTGGAGACCCAGATGGGATGTTCAGCCATTGACTACTTTTGTGTTAACATATTTGGTGACTCTGGTGGGACGTTCAGCTGTGGACCTCTTTCGCATTAACATATTTGGTGACTCTGGTGGGATGTACAACTGTGGACTACTTTTTCATTAACATATATGGCGACCCAGATGGGACATTCAGCTGTGGATTACTTTTGCATTAACAATTGTGATGAGGGGCCGGAGGCGATAGCCCAGCGGGTAGGGGCGTTTGCCTTGCACGCGGCCGGCCTCTGCTGGCCTGGGTTCTATCCCGGCATCCCATATGGTCCCCGAGCACCGCCAGGAGTAATTCCTGAGTGCAGAGCCAGGAGTAGCCCCTGAGCATTGCTGGGTGTGACCCAAAAAGGCAAAAAAAAAAAAACAATTGTGATGGTTGTATTATAACATACATGAGAATGTCCTAGTTTGTAGCATTATATGCTTAATTTTTTATATGTGCTGCCTAAGCGAGCACAATATATCTAATTTTTAGCGTGGGTCCTGAATATCATGTTGGCAATTTACTCTCAAACTGCTTTAGGGAAAATGACTAGGGTATAATTTTTGTACATGGGATGTACAGGTTCAGTTTCTGCCTCCATACAATACTCTAAGTACTACTAGGGTGAAATTTGAGACTTATCAAGGAGTACTCCCTGCCCCCAGCACTACTGGGTGTGTGGCCCAAAAGCCCAAATAGGAAAAGTATATTTGCTAGGGACCAGAGTTGGACTTAGTGGTAGAGCACTGATTCACATATGTGAGGCCCTGGCATCAATCACCAGTAGAACAAAAAAAAGAGTGTATACACACACACACAAACACACACATACAATATATACACCATATATATACACCATATATATTTACACCATATATATCTATATCTATATCTATATCTATCTATCTATCTATCTATCTATCTATCTATCTATCTATCTATCTATCTATCTATCTATCTATCTATCTACCAGATACTGCTCTCTGCTAATTGATAAGGCTTATTTTGTAAACCACCAGGATGTTTTCACAAAATAAAAATATGTGTCATGCTATAAAAGCCCCTGCCTTAGTATGCTCAGGATCATTGATTGAAATATATATTATTGATCATTGATTGAAATATATATATTAAATCTCCCCCAAAGCCAAATAACACATTATTCTCCAGTACACATGGAACGTCCTCTAAGACAGACCACAGACCACATGCTGGGCCACAAAGCATAACTCAATAAAATCTGGAAGATAGAAATTGTATCAATTTCCTTTCAGACCATGATGTACTGAAAATAGAAGTTAATCACACACAGAAATGGAGAATCGAATCAAATACCTGGAAACTAAACAGCTCACTGCTGAGCAACCAGCAGGTCATAGAGAGAATCAAATAAGAAATCTAAAGATTCCTGGAAAGAGGGGCTGGAGTGATAATCCAGTGGGTAGAGCATGTGTCTTGCACGTGGCTGACCCGGGTTCGATCCCAGCATCCCATACGGTCTCCTGAGCACCGCCAGGAGTAGTTCCCGAGTGCAGACCCAGGAGTAATCCCTGAGCATTTCCGGGTGTGACCCTCCTCCCCCAAATAAATTAGATTCCTGGAAAGAAATGAGAATGAGGACAAGAGCTACCAGAACTTGTGCCACACAGCTAAAGCAGAGTTAAGAGGAAAGCTTATAGTTCTGCAAACGTTCATCAGGAAGGAAGGACCACATAAATAATTTGACTTCACAGCTTAAGATCTTAGAAAATGAACAACAAAAGGAGCCCAATGCAGGCAGGAGGAAGGAAATAATAAAACTTAGAGCAGAAATCAACAAGCTGGAATCCCAGAAAATCCAAAGATCAATGAAACCAAGAGCTGGTTCTCTGAAATAAATAAACAAGATGGACACACCACTAGCAAGACTCACAAAGAGAAAGAACCCTAATAAACTGAATCAGAAATGAAAAGGGGGACATCACAGCAGAAACCATAGAAATTCAAAAGCTCATCAGAAATTGCTTTGAGAGTCTTTATGTCACAAAACAAGAGAACCTAGAGGAAATGGATAAATTCATAGATTCCTCTAACCTCCAAAGACCGAACCAAGAAGACTTGGAATACCTGATTAAACTGATCACTATTGAGAAGTTAAAACAGTAAACAAAAAATCTTCCCCAAACACAAAGGCACAAATTCAGATGGATTCACTAGTAAGTGTTTCCAGACCTTTAAGGAGGACCCGTTGCCAGTCCTTTTCAAGCTTTTCCAGGAACTGAAGAAATGAAACACTCCCAAACAGTTTCTATGAAGCACATATTAGACAGATACCCAAAGCAAAGACATTACAAAAAAAAAAAAAGAAAAAGAAAATTACATGCCAATATCCCTGATAAACAGAGATGCAAAGATCTTCAACAAAATACTAGCAGATAGAATCCAACGACTCATCAAAAAGATCATACACCATGACCAAGTAAGATTCATCCCGGGATGCAGGATGGTTTAATATTTGCAAGTCAATCAACATATCATATCAATAAAAAGAAAAAAATAAAAACCATATGATCATGTTAATAGATGCAGAGAAAGCATTTGACAAGATCCAGCACCCTTTCATGATAAAAATTCTCCACAACTTGAGAGTTGAAGGAACTTTCCTCAACATAGTCAAAGCCATCTAACACAAGCCCATAGCAAGCATTATTCTCAATGGGGGAAACTAAAAGCCATCCGCCTAAGATTGGGGACAAGACAAGATTGCTCATGTTAAAGGTTCAGGTGAGCAAAATGAGCCACTAGACATAAGGGACTCCATCTTAGATAAAGTGCCATCTTAGGCCTCCACTGTGACCCTGAGGATTTGACCACGAGGGGTGGGAACTAGAAACTACAAAACTTAATCTGTTAATCAGCCATAAACATTAAATATAGGTGAGGGAGTCATGGGACCAAATACTGCTCTCTGCTAATTGATAAGACTTATTTTGTAAACCACCAGGATGTTTTCACAAAACAAAAAACATGTAACATGCTATAAAAAGCCCCTGCCTTAGTATGCTCAGGGTCATTGATTGAAATCCTCTGTCAGGTGGACTCTTGGACCCCCGCTAGCTGGAACTAAACCTTGCTGTGCCTTGCATTATCGAGTGTGGTCTCTGTTCTTCAGAAGGAGTAGTTGATTTTCACATTTATATTTAATATAGTACTGGGAGTATTTGCCATAGCAGTTAAGGAAGCAAAAGATATTAAAAGGCATCTTGGATCCTAGAATATAGTTCCTACTTCCCCAAATTTCTAGGAACCTTGCGTCTCAGCTCCTGAAAATGAGATGAGGACATGTTATTTGAAGGAAAAGAATTCAGTAACAGTCTCCACTGATTTAGCTTTCACTGCAGACAAGAATTTTTGGAGAAGAGAAATAGTCATTAAATGGTTTTATTTTGTAGGAGTGAAGAAAGAGAGAGAGAGAGAGAGAGAGAGAGAGAGAGAGAGTGTATACATTAATGTTGGTGTTCCTTGGGGTCCCCAACAGATGATGGGATTTGTTGGGGACCCTTGGTGCATTCAGGACTAACAACCGTTCCCCCAACTGACAGAAGGAACAGGACTGTTGGGAAGCCGCCGGGTCCCCGACAGTGTCAGGTCAGAAGTTCTCTTCTACCTCCGAGGGCGCCGGGGAACAGATGAAAACTCATGAGTCTGGTGCAGTTCCAAAAAGGCTTTTACAATTACAACGTTGTTCATGTTTGGAGGTTTCCATCACATAGTGTTCCAGCACCCGCCCTCCACCAGTGCCCATATCCCACCACCAATGTCCCCAATTCCCTCCCCCTCCCATAGCCTGCCTAAATGGTAGGTTCTTTATCTCTTTTCTTTCCCCCTCTCTTTCTCCCCCTTCCTTCTCCTACACATTGTGGGTTGCACTACATACACTTGGAAGCCATCATGTGCATTTTTTTTGCCTGTATTTAATGCTCAGTTCTATATTGGTATCAGCCCTTTCGACATTTATTCACACATGTTCCCTTCTCTGTCTTACCTAACCTCTGACTCCCCTCACGTTTTACTTTTTGGGTCACACCCGGCAATGCTCAGGGGTTTCTCCTGGCTCTGCACTCAGGAATCACTCCTGGCAATGCTCGGGGGACCATATGGGATGCCGGGATCGAACCCAGGCCGGCACAGGCCGGCCACGCAAGGCAAACGCCCTACCCGCTGGGCCATCGCTCCGGCCCCTCCCTCATGTTTTAATAGTACAAAAGCTCTTCCACAGCAATCCAATATAATGAACAAACTCTAGCTCTGGTCCGAACTTAGACCATACAAAAGAACCTAAGTCTCCCACCAAAGAGAGAGGATCTCACCGAGATGAGTCCTACCCAGAAGAAGGAGCAAAAGGCCCAATAGCAAAAAGCCAAAAGCAAAAGGTCGAGGAGCCAAAAGTCGAAAGGGAAAAGGCCCAAAGTTGTAAGGGGCCTCAAGTCAGTCCCCCTTATATACACCAAAGTAATCCAGGGAGGGTCGTGTCAACAAAGAATTCTAAACAGAGTGTAGTGCCACACCCTATTGCAGGTATAAACAAAGATTACACCAAGGACTAATCCCAAGATTATCTCTTATGTAAAACACTGGAGAGAGAGAGAGGACTGATATAAAGTAATAGATCTTAATTTCATGAGCTTCATGTAATCTAGATGGTACCCACAAGGTCCTTCTTATTATTATCTGCACCAGAGTGATTCTGAGTATCTTGTTCTCGTGTACTGAAAGGGTCACACTCGCCTGCTTAGAGCAAACTAGTATGATCCTTCCTATAGTCTTCCTATAGTCTCAGCGTAGCCAGGATGGTAGTCTCCTGGTAAATTCTAACTGTCTCACGCTGGGTGCAGTGGGTATAAAGAGGAGCTGTGCCCAATCTAGAAAACATAGAAGTCTTAGGAGATGTATAAGTCAGAAGTTATTCAATCAAGGTGACTTCTGTAACTGCCACACCCTCTAGCAGTGTTTACATAGAAGAGAGGTCTCATTAGAATGAACCTTGGCTTAAATAGATTAAGCTGGGAGTGGGCAAAACAACAAAGCTCCCAAACTAGCTAAACCTGTCCTCCAACACAGGACCACCAATTTGTTGGTAATCAGTGGCCCTGTGCAGTGTGCGGGGCCCAGCCTGGGTGCACAGGCCTGAAGCAGGGGCCCCAGGAGGGTTAAGAAAAGAGACAGGGGGCCAGAGCGATAGCACAGTGGGGAGGGCATTTGCCTTGCACGCGGCTGACCCGGGTTCGATCCCTGGAATCCCAAGTGGTCCCCGGGCACTGCCAGGAGTAATTCCTGAGTGAAGAGCCAGGAGTAACCCCTGAGCATTGCCTGGTATGGCCCAAAAAGAAAAAAAGAGACAGAAGGGACTGGAGTGATAGCACAGCGGGTAGGGCATTTGCTTTGCAGGTGGCCGACCAGGGTTCAATCCCCAGCATCCCATATGGTCCCCCAACCAGGGTTCAATTCCCAGCATCCAATATGGTTCCCGAGCACTGCCAGGAGTAATTCCTGGGCACAGCGCCAGGAGTAACCCCCTGAGCATTGCTGGGTGTAACCTAAAAAGATTTAATTTTTAAAAAAAAGAGATAGAAATAGGAGTAAAAGGCAAGGGATCAATCAGGTGGCTAACAGCCTAGTAGATTGAGAGTCCTGACTGTCCTCAGTTTGCTGTATTTATTGCTTAGAACCAGTAAACTTAGAACAATAAACATTCTTAGTTGGATTAGAGTCTTATGTATCTGAGGGTGTTGGTCAAATATAAATATAAAAAGGTTTTATTTTTTATTTTATTTATTTTTTTCAGAGTATTATTTATTACCTATTTATATTAGCAAAGTGTTAACATTTATTAAGTTTACTAGGAATTTGATCCATGTTGGTGAAAAAGGTAGAATTTTCCCAGTACATGTAACATATTTTGACATTATTTTATTCAGTTATAACTAAGAGTTGACAGATATTTTTCTTTTTTTTTAATTTTTTTTATTATACCACCGTGAAACATACAATTACAAAGGTGTTCATAATTGGTTCTTGGTAATACAGTATTCCAGCACCCATCCCTCCACCAGTGCCCCATTTCCACCACCAATGTACCCCTCCCCTCCCGTCCCCCACCTGCCTTAATAGCAGGCACCCCAGTTTCCTCTCTTTCTCTCTCTATCTCTCTCTCTCTGTGTCTGCATCTCTCTCCCTCTTATTTTACACATTATGGCTAGCCCTGCAGATATTTAGAGTTTATCACTTAAGTCTCTTTGTGTATATTCAGTGGTGAGTTTTAATCTGCCATTACCATTTCCCATATTTATTAAAACACTGGTATCTATATCCTATTAATGAATGCAGTCATTCTATATCTGTCCTTTTCCTTCTGACTAATTTCACTAAAACGGTTTTATTAAGCATAAATATAAATAATGGAGTAAAGCCAATCTTTCAGGGGATAATCTTCTAGGAGATCCACTCCATGGGTGGAATCCCATCTTGGGAGTCCTCTAGATAAAAGTTCTTGGAGACCCACCCAAGGACATGCACATTTCATCTAAGGACATATTACTTTCTCTTTTCTTTTACCGGTAATCCATTCAAACAACTATATTACATTTATTCCTTAGTAATATTTCTAGTCATTTTGTATAAAGACAATAAGAGGTATGGACTTTTGTCTATAGTCTTTCTGGACTCATGGTAAAGGGTGGCTTTTCTTGGTAACATCTCTTCTCTTTGTATATTCCAGACTACAGTCCTCATGCAAGGTTAGTTTTTCTTAACCCAACAGGGTCCTTACTCAATTACCTTTTTTTTTTTTTGGGTCACACCTGGTTATGCTCAGGGGTTACTCCAGGCTCTGCACTCAGGAATTACTCCTTGCGAGGCTTGGGGGATCATATGTGAATGCCAGGCATTGAACCCGAGCTGGCCATATGCAAGGCAAATGCCCTACCCACTGTACTACCTCTCTGACCCTAGCTTACTCAGTTACTAAATTATGGGTCATGTCAGAGTTTGTTCCATGATCGTATTTTTTAAAATTTTATTATTATATCACCTTGAGATTATACAATTACAGAGATGTTTATGTTTGGGTTTCGGTCATACAGTGTTCCAGCACCCATCCATCCCTCCACCAGTGCCCATTTCCCACCACCAATGTCCCCCTGATTCACTTCCTCCTCCCCTAGCCTGCCTATATGGCAAACACTTTGCCCTCTTCTCTCTCTCTCTTTTTTCTCTCTCTCTCTCCCTTCTCTTACATTGTGGCTTGCAATAAATACATTTAGAGGTTATCATGTATATCCCTTTTGCCTACTTTCAATGCTCAGTTCTAGGCTAGTATTATAATTTCCAACAATTATTAGTACAATGTTCCTTTCTCTGTCTTACCTAACATCTGACTCCCACACACTTGCAGTAGATTCCACCCACTGGCAAGACCTCCTGATCCATGTTTTGCCTGACCTTGGATATTGGTATCAAACTATTTTTTAATATCACGCAAATAAATGCAGTCATTCTATATCTGCATACCACACTTCATATGGCACTTGGCCTGTCCCATGTCGAGGCCAGGGTAGCTTACTTATAGCTTTCCATGGGCCCATTCAAACCCCTTCTTTTGGGGTGTAAGAAAATAAGGTCAATCTAAAGGCAACTGAGGTATAAGTGAAGTAAATATCACGGATGCTCAGGGAGTAAATATTATTTAGAATTAGTCAACTCCCATATTACAAAAGCATAGCCTTAACCATCTCCCTATATCTACATCCAAAAAGGACATCGATCTAACATGAAACAATGCAAAGGAAACAAAGGAAAGAGGAAAGCAGTATTTCCTATACAAAATCCAGAGCTATCAGAAGGCTTGCTTTTCAAGTTACTGTGTCTCATTTGGAGATTTGTCTGATTTGTGAAGAACACAAAGGAGAAGGTGAAGATAATTACAGAGAATTGGGAGTGCCTTGGTAGGATAGGGTGTGCCCTCAGAAGTATTGGGATGAGTGTAATCTAAACATACATACCATATCTAGAGCTGTAATGAAGATAACTCCATAAAAGAGTCTGGAGTACTCACAGTTGAAGCTGATTGTACAGGCCCCTTTCAAGTTGCCTTAACTGGGGTACTCTGTGCAAGAAGAGACCATGGTCTGGTCATTGTTTGGCCTTCATTTAAAATCATAGGACTAGGTTTAAAGGGACATGTCTTGCATAAATCAGAATTCCCATTCAATCTCCACCACACATGGTTCATACCCCCTTCCACAGTACACCCTTGGAGCGCCCCCATCCCTATCCCCATTACCATAGACTCCAGCCTCAAGTAATCTCCAGCACCACAGAGTCTCTCACATTGAATCTCTGATCTGATTAGTTGCAAACTGCAAGGAGGGGCTGTTGGCTTCTGAGCAACAGTTGGGAGCTCTCCCCAAATTAAATAAAGTCATAGGGGCCAGAGATAGTGCAGCCGGTAGGAGCTTGCCTGACACACAGCTGACCCACATTCAATTGCCATATAGTTCCTGACCCTCTAAGAGTGATCCCTGAGTGCAGAGCAAGCCCTGCACTAAGCCCTGAGCGCTATTGGGTTTGCTCCCCACCCTCCCCAATCCACCCCCTGCCATCAACCAAGTCATTTGCATTCCTCATTCATGGTTTTTTCTTTCTTTCTTTCTTTCTTTTTCTTTTTCTTTTTCTTTGCAGTGATTTCTGAGTATCAGTGATTTCTGAGCCAGGAATAAGCCCTGAGAACCAATGGGTGTGGCCCCAACATCCTATTCTAAAAAAAAGAAAGAATGCTTAGGGAGGCATTGTGCAGGGAGCGCCTCCTAGAGAATCTTGGTCACTGGCCTGGTGGGTCTATGCTTGGACCCAGGATGCATTGCTACTGGTTTCCTGCAGTATCAGGGATTATCTGGACCAACCTAGAGGTACTAATAGTGGGGGGTAGGGGGGTGTGAGCAGGGATGTACTTGTGCTTGATGATCAGGAAACTATGTGCTATTTTGAATTAGGGGTTAGCCTCGTGCAAAACATGTACCTTAAACTCTGTACTGTCTCTGGCCCTTTAGTATTTTGGTTTATGAGTTGTCTAACCATAACATATTGGTTTTTATAATCAGGTTTGGCAGAGGGAATAGAAATAAGATCCTGTAAATTGTGTTCTATCACATTGTGAGATTTCCAATTTTACTATATTAAAACCAAGAGAGAAATTCAGTCAATGATCAAAAAGGTTAGGTAGAAAAAATATGATAGGAAATCAACTTAGTCATTTTAGTTTTTATGTAACACTCCTTATTCACTATTACAATCCTTACCAACCTAATCTCCTTAAAGAATATAATATACTAATTCTTTTTCATTTATCCTGACTTCCTAAACATCTCTCAGACATTTTTGTGTTTCCTTCCTTCATCCCAAATACCTTCTCTATGTAATCCAGGCATCTATCCTGGTCAATGGAAATTAACACCCATTTAATTAATAGATTCAAAATTGGGTGGTATAGGTTTAGTTAAAACAATTTATGGGGCAGGGAGATACAGGGTACATGTATGGGGCTGGAGCGATAGTCCAGTGGGTAGGGCGTTTGCCTTGCATGCAGCCAACCCGGTTCCATCCCGGCATCCCATATAGCCCGCCCCCCCCCCCAACACTGCCAGGAGTAATTCCTGCATGCAGAGCCAGGAGTAACCCCTGAGCATTGCCAGGTGTGACCCAAAAAGCAAACAAACAAACAAAAAAAGACTGAGAACCAGCTTCCATCTCCAGCACCACCTGGTCCCCTGAGCATCATCAGGGAGTGATTCCTGCCAGGTGCTTGTTACTTTAGAATTTTATAGTCAATAGGCAAATAAGTTTTTTTCTTATTCTCTTTCCTCAGAGACTCATCTTGTGTGGTTTCTATCATTTATTTAAATTAATATATAAATGTGCATATTTAAAATGAATTCTCTCATCTGACCTAAGAGGTGCATCCCAGAAAACACCGTCCCACGTATATTCTCATCATTACCTTAAATGTGGAATTTTCTTTTATCACAGCCTCCCACCCAATAATCCTTCCATCCATCCATCCCCATCCATCCACCCCCTAACCGCAGTAATTCCTGCGTGACGGATAACCCCTGAGCATTGCCAGGTGACCCCAAAAGCAATAAACAAAACTGAGAACCAGCTCCACTCCAGCACCACCTGTCACCACCATCCTCCATCCATCCACCATCCACCTCCCACCATCCATCCCATCCACCTCCATCCATCCACCATCCATCCATCCATCCATCCACCCCATCCATCCATCCAACCATCCATCCATCCATCCATCCATCCATCCATCCATCCACCATCCATCCATCCATCCATCCATCCATCCATCCACCATCCACCATCCACCATCCATCCATCCATCCTCCATCCACCATCCACCATCCATCCATCCATCCATCCATCCACCATCCATCCATCCACCATCCACCATCCACCATCCATCCATCCATCCATCCACCATCCACCATCCACCCCATCCACCATCCATCCATCCACCAACCATCCATCCATCCATCCATCCATCCATCCATCCATCCATCCATCCATCCATCCATCCATCCATCCATCCATCCATCCATCCATCCATCCATCCATCCATCCATCCATCCATCCATCCATCCATCCATCCATCCATCCATCCATCCATCCATCATCTTCTCCTTCCTTTTTGTCTCCCTTCCTTTCCTATGTCTATCATGCTTCACCTTTAGGTTTCCGGACTTCTAATATTTCAGTTTTCCTTATTCTTTATCTTTCATACACATCTTTATTTAAACTGTGTGTGTTTAAGAATTTTGGAGTGAGGCTCCAAAGAGGAGCCTGGGGGGGGTGTCACTGGGTGATATTCATTCTTTCAGGAGATTCGGTTCAGCAGCTCTGGTTCTAGGGAACAGTGAAGCTCCACTCCTACACCCAGTTTCTAGGTCGACCTTACAATGCTTGCGATCCATCTTGGAGCCTCCGGATGTCAGGTTCCCCCAGCTGTTTGAGCGAATCTGTGTCCCTCTCGCTTTCCCTCCAAAAGGTGTCTTTCACCATCTGCCATTTTATAGGCTTCGTCTCCCTTACTAGAATGCAAACTGCTTGAGGCCAGGTGTTAGGTCCACTCCGGGCATCCTGGCGCACATGTTCCGTGAACCGAAGCTCTGTCATTGCCTGCATCCCACCTGAGGGTCCAGGCGCTTGTGGGTTTTCGTGGTATGAGTAGGTAATGCCTCATGTCTAGATACAATAGCTTAGTTGGGACGGGAAAGCAATGGTAACGTCATCGCATCAATGGGTTCAGTGAAGTAAAACGAAAACGTGTGCAGTCTGAAGGCGCTGACCCGGGGCCACCCCTCAACAACAACGGCAGGTGGAGGGTCTCGCGCCACGCCCTGAGAAAGGCCGGCTTGCATCTGGCGCACCGCTGTCCACACCTCCGCGGATTCGCTTTTAGTGCAGGATCACGTGTCAGTGCTGTAGTTGAATGGCGCATCGGGCCCGCAGTAAACGGTTTATAACGGCCTTTCGCGGCAAGGCAGGCCTCTACCCTCCATCTTTGTGGGGACGAGGGGCGGGGGGACTCCAGGTAAAGCGGCTACGTCGAGACGCGGCGGGTAGGTCCAGGCCCCCCAAACCCAACAGTCAAATTTTCAAAAAGCCCGCGCGTGGCTCCCCAAGCCGCATCCGTTGGGAACGGCCCCCCAACGCACTCCGGCAACCCCCCACCCCCACCAAACAGGACGGGGGGGGTCCCTGGGGGTGGCTACCAAACCACTTAGGGGTAGCCCAAGCCAGCGCGAACCGGGAGCGCGCCCGTCCAGAGGCTGCCGAAAACGGAAGTGGGTGCGGGCGCTACGTGGTGATTGGCTGAGCTGACATGTCTCTCAAGGGGCTGGCGCGAACGCCACTGCGGAGTTGGGCGAGGGGATATGGAAAAGGGGGGGGGAAAGTCACTGGGAACAGCCGCTAAGCAAGGAGGAAATGAATCGCTGGGGTGGGCCGTGGGCAGGACTTGTCTCTCGTCAGGGCACAGTGGGTAGCCCCTGGCGTGGAAGGGGGCAGCAGAGGCAGCGGCGCGCACACCGCAGGCCCAAGGCTTGAATAGACCGCGGAGGGCGGGGGAGTCCGTGACTGAGAGCGGCGCTGCGGCGCCGTGGGCGGGTCTACGAAGAGCGAGGCGGGGATTGGCTGGTAGCTCCCGAGCTGCCGTACGTCGGCGGTGACGCACGCCTCGGGGAGGGTGCGCGCGCGTTCAGCGGCCTCTTTGTGTGGTGCCCAGATAGGGGAGCGGAGGTGGCCACGGCCTTGGTTGTGCTTCAGTCTCCTCGGCTCGCCCTCTAGCCGGCACTTCTCCCCTTCCCTCCCCCTTCCTCTTCACCTCCTTCCCTCCCCTTCCCTTCTTCCCTTCCCCGTCGGTGAGCGGCGGTGGCGGCGCCAGCAGCGGCTGGGCCCAAGCTGTGAGGAGGCCTCAATCAACGATAACGGCGACGGCGAAACCTCGGAGCTCGCAGGGCGGGGAAGGCCCGGGCTGTGGAGATGGAGAATTCCCAGTTGTGTAAGCTGTTCATCGGCGGCCTCAACGTGCAGACGAGTGAGTCGGGCCTGCGTGGCCACTTTGAGGCCTTTGGGACCCTGACGGACTGCGTGGTGGTGGTGAACCCCCCCAAACCAAGCGCTCCCGTTGCTTCGGCTTCGTGACCTATTCCAATGTGGAGGAGGCCGACCGCCGCCATGGCCGCCTCGCCCCATGCTGTGGACGGCAACACGGTGGAGCTGAAGCGGGCGGTGTCCCGGGAGGGATTCGGCGCGGCCCGGTGCCCACGCGAAGGTGAAGAAGCTCTTTGTCGGGGCCTGAAGGGAGACGTGGCGGAGGGCGACCTCATCGAGCACTTCTCGCAGTTCGGCGCCGTGGAGAAGGCGGAGATCATCGCCGACAAGCAGTCGGGCAAGAAGCGGGGCTTCGGCTTCGTGTATTTCCAGAACCACGACGCGGCCGACAAGGCCGCCGTGGTCAAGTTCCACCGATCCAGGGCCACCGCGTGGAGGTGAAGAAGGCGGTGCCCAAGGAGGATATCCACTCCGGCGGCGGCGGCGGCGGCTCGCGGGCCTCACGGGGCGGCCGGGGCGGCCCGCGGCCGCGGCGGGGGGCGCGATCAGAACGGCCTGTCCAAGGGCGGCGGCGGCGGTTACAACAGCTACGGGGGCTACGGCGGCGGCGGCGGCGGCGGCTACAATGCCTACGGGGGCGGCGGAGGCTCGTCGTACGGCGGCAGCGACTACGGGAACGGCTTCGGCGGCTTCGGCAGCTACAGCCAGCACCAGTCCTCGTACGGGCCCATGAAGAGCGGCGGCGGCGGCGGCGGCGGCAGCAGCTGGGGCGGCCGCAGTAACAGTGGACCTTACCGGGGCGGCTACGGCGGCGGCGGCGGCGGCTACGGGGGCAGCTCTTTCTGAGAAGGAGATCGCCAGACCTGGGAGTGGCTCTCGGGGTAGCGCTTTTCAACAGCTCAGCTAGGGGGCCACTCCTAAGGCCCGTCCCTTCCCACCGCCTGCCCCCCCACCCAGCCCCCCAGTTGCCCTGGGGAGAGCCGCTTTGAAGGCTGCTCGCCCTTGGGGGTGTTGCCCTGTTTGCCTGCCACCCTCTCGTCTCCTTCAGAAGATGGACTCGGCCCCACATACACATTTTTGTGTTACAGTCATTGATGGACTCTATTTTTTTTATTATTACTTGGACCTTGGTCGTTTTTATACTAGCAAAATGTCTTGTTTCACTTTGTGTTTTTTTGGGGGAGGGAGTGAACTTGCTGATTCTGTAGCAAAACCTGGGTGGGGTCTGGGGTGGGGGGGTAGTTCATTTTGTTGTAAGGACTTGATACCTGGCTACAGCATTTTCTATGAAATCTACTTGGATCCCATGCCTGAAATTTGGAAGCATATGTACAAAAATCATTTTTACGTTTTATTTTTAATAAATCATTGTGTTTGACCGTACATGTCTAACATTTTTTTTCCTAGGATCCATTTCGTACCGTTTTAAGGGATATTAGTTGAAATTTTCATGTTAATTCATAATTCTTGATGTGTGCTTAGAAACTTTTAAAGGGTCCTGTGGTTTTTTTTTTTTCTGTTGCCCTGCTAGTGACGTGTTGGAATTTATCCCTTACTGGCAAAACTTTTGAATTGGTGGATGTGGCTTTTTAAAGGTTTTTGTACATCCATCTCTTGTGCTAAGCAATTTGCTTATCATCTTGACATGGTTAGTCACTTATTTCTATTGAGAATTTTCTTCAAAGTATGTACTGTGTAGTTCTAAAGAAATAGTTTGTGTTAAGCATGTGTTTTCATTCATATAAACTGTTAAAAATTTTCAGATTGCCTAGTTTCATCCTCTTACTGGTCTCTCTGTAATGAATGGTTAAAAGTAAGGGTTCTATTTTACCCTCAATCTAAATGCATTTTTGTATTTTCAGAGCAGGTTTAAAACCTTTTTTTTCCTATAGCTGAACTGTTGTCCTCATGGAAATCATCCCCCCAACCTTTGTAGCACCATCTACTGGCAGAATGGCAGAATATCTGCAGATGAATTTGTTAAAACATTTGTTTAGGACAATTGCATCAGATGTAGAAGTTTTTGCCATGAGAAATATGTGCAGACTTTGGTTACATATTTACTTGTAACTAAGATGGGATTTTCAGGAATGTAGTTAACAGTTCATATCACCATTACCCTTTCTACATAAGATTTGAAAATGTAAACTGCTATATGCATAGCTTGGGCAATGGCCTCAAATTGCTATGACAACTCGAACCAGCTACGTGTACTGGTATCTTAGGTGCAAGTTGTAAAGCAAAATATCTGTGTATTCTGCTTGGTTAACAAATGTATATTTGTAGCCCTTTCATGCAATAGAATTCAAGTTGTTGTTTATAAAAAAAATAGGAGAAAATTGCCTTCCTGGATAGAAATATAGAATAGCAACGTTTATGGATATCGAAATAAAGAATTCAATTCTTTACATGATTGAGTGAGAGTATGTATAACCTGGTGGGTGGGTTCAGAGACCTACTCTAGAATCCTATCATTAATACAAAATATTTTATTTTGCAGTTGAAAGCCCAAAGCAGTATGATGGGGCTTTCTGAGGGGGAGACTCATTAGGATATACAAGTTATATATTCATGTTCTCTTAGTTTTTACATTTTTAATGCTTAGGTAGTTCTTAACAGATTTTTCTTTTCCTAATTGCCAGTTATCTGCTTTTAAGAGGTATGAACAAAGGTCAGCAGTGCTAGGTTAAATTACAGATGCTCAGTCACTTTCGACAAACTATAGCCAATGCTTGGTACACATATTTAAGTATATACTTCTACCACAAATGGGATGGATGTTTTTGCACATTGAATAACTTGTAGAATTTCTTATTTTCAGATTACTATATACTTTCCCTTTTATTTTTCATATAGTGAAACTACACATTGACTTTAATTTTTTTTAATGTTTGGACCTCTAGGATACAGAATATATTTATACTTAATACTCTGCCTTTAAGTTTTATGAGAAATCTGTTTCTTGTGTGTCAATTGGGACAAATTAGAAAACCAACTTAGTGTTCTGTTCATGGTTATTTTAACACTTGTCATGTATATGCCTTATGAATTGTAATCTGAATTGATTAAGTGAAGGCAAAAGAATAGTGGTATTTAGACTTAACTGAATCTTGTCAGCTCTTACCTAGGCATTTTTTGGCATGTGAAACTTTCGCAACTAGTTGTATGTTTTGGGTTCATTTGATCTGTAGGAACTACTTGGATATTATTTCAGACCTAAGAATTCACAGATACAGAATTTAGTCAGTATTACATAGAATTTTTGTGCCATGCTTTATTCTAATTTGGAAGATTAGCAAAATAAAAAGTGTACTTTTGTCTTCCTAGTGTTCAGAACCGTATTATTCATATATTAAATACAACTTTAATATAGCAAACAGTTAATGATTTTTAAAGGTTCTTAGGATTTTAAATCTTAACTTTTAAATAGTAAGTGCTCATAGTGTTAACTGAAACCAGTATATGCCTTATGTAATGCATTGGGAACATAGATTTTCTATTTAAACGATATCAGAATAAGCTTGACTTTCAGGCCACACTTTGTGATTCTCAGGAGCTGTTCACAGATTGGTGCTTCAACTCTGAACCTTAGAGCCTGGCTCTATGAAGTTTTGTTTTTAAAACTTAAAAAGGATAGGATGCTTGAGAATTTGGTATTTATTTCCCTTAAGATTTGGATGCATAAATTTTACTTTTGAAGTGTGCAAGTTTTTTGTACTTGAGAATTTTTATTTTGTGATAAATTTTTTGTGCCTGTTTATTTGGTGATTGATAGTGGGCATTAGATTTATTTGGACAGAATTGCACCTAGATAATTACAGATTTTTACCCAGGGCTGGAGACATAGGCCAGTGGATAAGGCCTAATAGGGGCTGGTTTGGGTTCAACCCTCAGCTTTGTACATGGTTTCTCTCCTAAGCCCCACCAGCTGTGGACCCCCAAAAATTCCCCCAGAAAAGGTACTGTACTTGATACAAGTTTAATCAATCTAAAGTCAGTAAGATTTTGACCACAAGAGAAATTCCATGCACTTTGCATTCTGAAACAGGACAACAGATTGCCTTTAAACCAACGACTAGAAATTGCTTTTTTTTCCCTTTATGTCTTACTGTAGATTATCTGGTAAATGTTCTATTGAAAGAATAATTTCTTTCCAATAAAAGTACTTGGGAAAGGATAGATTAAAGCTTAATTGTTACCTTAAAAGTTGTATACTGACGGGGCCAGAGCGATAGCCCAGTGGGTAGGGTGTTTGCCTTGCACGCGGCCGGCCTGTGCCAGCCCGGGTTCGATCCCTGGCATCCCATATGGTCCCCGACCACCACCAGGAGTAACCCCTGAGCATTGCGGGTGTGACCCAAAAGAAAAAAAAAGTTGTATACTGACTATTGCATTCAGGTCACGGAAAATACTAATGTGAGTAGGAAGCAAAGTCTGGTGTGGTCTGGCTGGTGTGTTTTTAAGCTTAGTTAATTTATAGTAAATGTAGCAACATCATTGAGTATCAAAACTTCCTCGTTCTTTTTAATGGTCTGTGGTAGTACTGTAACTTGAAATATTGATGGTGGGCCTGGAGTTTCTTAGTTTTTGCTGTTCTAAGGTTATTACCTAAGATTAAAAAGATGATGGTGGCTATTGTAGAGTTCATATGCTGAGTAGATACTTAAGAATGCAACAGATTTTTGTATCAAATGATTTTGAGTTCTTAGTATAAATGGAAAAGTATATACATACTCATTGGTAGCTTTTTAAAATAAGAGTTACATAAATTTAGCCAAGTCGATTTACTGAAAAATCTTAAATTATGCATAACTAGTTAATGACTTGTGAAACTTGCTGTTTTCATCATTTTTCTACACAATTATATTTGTCACTTAAGTTTAATAACTAATCAAGGTATTACTTTGCTTTCACCTTGTGCCATTTAGTACTTTATATGCCTGTTTTCATTTATTTTGGTTTTCAGTTTTATGTGGAGATCCTGTTAACCTATTTTGGGTATTAGCCACAGGCTTACCTAATTTAATTTGCTAAAGATTCTGCAACTATTGAGAATAATATATAGGGATCTTTCTGTTTATGTTTAAAGTGTCTTATTTAAGCATCTTTGAAAAGTAAGGTCAGGTGTTTGCTGTAGATATGGAGCCATCCTGAAGCCTTGGGCTTGTGAGCCTGGCTCTGCCAAAAAGTAGGGGGCTGGAGATACAGTACAGTGGGAAGGGTGTGTGTCCTCTATGCGGCTGACCCATGTTTACCCTGCATCCCATATGATCCCAGGAGTATCGCCAGAAATGATTCCTGAGTGCAGAGTCAGGAGTAATACCTGAGTATTCCCAAGTACTGCCCTCAAAACAAAAGACATAAAAATATTTGTTTCTGGTCAGGTAACATAGTTTGTAGAGGTGGCACATGTGTGTTCCTGGCATATTTAATCACAGTTCATGCCCACTGCAATCAGCTGATTAGAAGGGAGTTAACATGCCACTGCGCCAACACTAGTGGATGCCCCTATTTCAAAGCAAAGCAAAAACGACCCTCCCAGTGGCCAGAAAATTATGTTAAGTTTGCGTTCTAGACTTTGTATTTGGGTCACGGTTCTTAGGGTCTCTTTATGCCCTATGTGCAGGGAGTTTCTCCTGGCAATGCTCAGGGAACTGTGGTTCTGGACCTTGAACCTGAACTTCCAATACATGCTTAGCATGGTGAGCTATCTTTCCAACCCCTTTTCTAGATCTTTTAATATACGTGATTTTTAAGGTCAAAAATTGGAGAATTTATTTAGTTATAGATGAATTTTAAGGTTTAAGAATGTATTTTTAAATGCATTCTATAAAGTTCTGTTTCACTTAGCTATTATGTTGGGTAGTGGCACCATAATTCATTAGCATGTTTCCAGTTTTTTCTAAGAAATTTAAATTTACTGCTGGAGTAAATTGTAGAGAAGTTAAGGCACTCGCCTTATATGAGGCCGGCTGTCTTTCCTTCCCGGACATCACATTTCCCTGGAGCGCAACCAGGAGTAACCCGCTAAGAACCAAGGGTATGACCCCAGATCCTCGCCAAACAAATTCAGAGCTAGAGCACATATTTTAGGTGCAATGTGGACATGTGTTAGATGCAGTACAATAAGTTTTGAGTTTCAAAATTTGCTGCTTAAAACTAATAAAGCTATTTTTTTTGGGATATAAAAATTACAATATTTTAGCTCTCTTCTCATACTGGGTATTACTAAAGACCTTTAAGAGGAACTTTCAGTTTTGTGAACTGATTTTTTAGTAAAAAAAAAAAGCAGTTAATGTAACCAAAATTTGTGGTTAACTGATGTGAGCAACTAATTGATGTTTGCTCACAGATACCTAAAGTGTAATTTGTTTTTTGTTTTTTTCCCCCAAATTTTATTACACCACTTTTTACACATACAATTGCAAGATGCTCATGTAGAGTTTTGGTTCTACAGTGTTCCAACACCCATCCCTCCACCCGAACCCATCTCCCATCACCGATGTCCCCACCTCCCTCCTCCCTCCTACACTTCAACTACTTGGCGGGTTCTGTATGTCTTTTTCTCTCTTCTCTATCTCTCCCTCCCACCAAACTTTCCTGAATATTGTAGAATGCAGTGCATTAAAGGCACTGTTTCCACTACTTTGATGGACTGCGCAGCCACTGCGGCCGCACGACCTGGGCTCGAACTGGTTTTGTTCTGTTAATCTGGTCGTGAGGTAGTATCCCAGCGTCTGGACAGTGAAGGTGGTGGCTAGTGTGGTGGGCAAGTCTCATCCGGCTGCTTCCGGGACCCCCCCAGAGGTGATGGGCCCCCTCCCCAAAACCCATTTGTCCTCCTGGGAGCCCCATGGTCAGCTGAGCCTGGGGAAAGCGGAGGTCCAGGTTCCCCAGCTGCGTTTGAGACTGCATGCTATGGCTGGTTGTCCCAGGGCAGCTCCTGGGCGGGGCCACCAGGCTGGACAAAATGGAGGGGGAAGGGCCGACCCCTGACTCCATCTGACGAATTCCCAGTGATTCCCGCTTCTGGGAGCTGCCTGCCTGGGCTCGAACTGGTTGTTCTGTTAATCTGGTCGTGAGGTATCCCAGTGTCTGAACAGCGAAGGTGGTGGCTAGTGTGGTGGGTGAATCTCATCGGCTGCTTCGGGACCCCCAGAGGTGATGGGCCCACCTAAAGTTTAATTTGGATAGTGAGAATTCAAGGCATGAATTTCTGTAATTTAGGGATTAAAGAATTTTAGACATTTAGGACTGTATATTTAGAGCAGTGGAGGTGATTTTCTATATTGGTCAAAGGAAAAAGTTGTAGATACTTGAACTAGTTTTGACATCTGGAATTAGCTTTTATCCTGTTTTATATTTTATGATTCATGAATTTTGCTAGTAGCAAAATCAACTTAAGGGAGGCAGAAGTATTTGACGATTGAAATATAGAATAGGCTCTGAAATGGCAATCACTGTAGACTACATTAGGAGCATCAGGAAGGTAGCTCAAAGGGCTAGAACACCCTTTTGCTTTGCTTCTGACTGTCCTGGTTTTGATGCGTGACACCGCATGGTCCCCTGAACACCACATAACTCCAGAGTACTGATGAGTGTAGTCCTAACAAGCACAACAACAAACCCAAAACTCTGTAAGGATTGTAATGAATTTTTTTGAGACTCACCCCTTGTTAAGACACTAGTTTGTATGATTGTCATTCTTGCATTATCTTCCTCTAATATGACTTACCTCTCTCTCTCTCTCTCTCTCTCTCTCTCTTGTGTGTGTGTGTGTGTGTGTGTGTGTGTTTGGCTTTTTGGGTCACACCCAGCGATGTTCAGGGGTTACTCCTGGCTTTGCACTTAGAAATTATTCCTGGTGATGCTGGGACAACTGTGTGAGATGCCAGCAATCAAACCCAAGTTGGCCATTTGCAAGGCAAACGTCCTACCTGCTGCACTATCACTTTAGTATATTTTGACATCTTGTACTTTATTATTTTAGTTTGGGTGTCAAAACCAGCATCACTCATAAGCTACTCCTGGCTCTTTACTCAGTGGTCACTCCTAGAAGTCAATTTATATTTTAAAATGTAGGCTTGCTCTGCAAAGCCTGTGTTCTCTTTGTGTACTTCTCTCTCTCCGCTCACATCTTTCTAAGCTAAGTAATCTTTCAATAAAAACTATCTTCACTAGGAGCCGGAGCGATAGTCCAGCGGGTAGGGTGTTTGCCCTTGCACGCGGCCAGCCTATGCCGGCCGGGTTCGATCCCCGGCATCCCATATGGTCCCCGAGCACCGCCAGGAAGTAATTCCTGAGTGCAGAGCCAGGAGTAACCCCTGAGCATTGCCGGGTGTGACCCACCCCCAAAAAAAAAGCAAACAAAAAAACAAAAAAAAACTATCTTCACCAAAAAATTATTTTTTAAATGTAGTTTGTTAGAAAATGATTTGGCCTTTAGAGCTTGTTCAGAGAGGACTGGAGTGCACCCTTTCTATATGGTAGCTCTGGGTTTGATTCCCTGCATCACATAATTTCCTAGCATCTCCAGGAGTCACCCCAGATCTCCAAGCCAGGAATAGACCCCTGAACATGACTGGTTGTGGCCGCCCCGAAAGTTAAGTTATATAACTTGGGTGGGGTGTGCAGGGGTAGAAGACATTTGAAAAGTAGGTGTGAATTATTAGCCTGAAATTAGTACATCAAGAATATGCTCGATGCTTATATTTAGTTTCTTACTAAATATAATGTGTGAAAATATCATGCTTGGGGAGGAGTATGATATTATTGCTCATTTAAAAAAAACACTCAACTGGTTTGAGAAAATTAGACTTTGACAATGGAATTAATTTTTGATGAATTTAATAATCTCCCTAAATGAGAATTCAAATACTACCAGATAAAATACTTCTTATAAATTGGTCTAGAAAGACTGGCTAGAGCAATAGTCCAGCAGGTAGGGCGTTTGCCTTGCACGCGGCCGGCCTGTGCCGCCCGGGTTCGATCCCTGGCATCCGATATGGTCCCCCGAGCACTGCCAGGAGTAATTCCTGAGTGCAGAGCCAGGAGAAACCCCTGAGCGTCGCCGGGTGTGACCCCCCAAAAAGAAAAAAAAAAAAAGGTCTAGAAAGAATACCGTGGATAGGTGCTTGTCTTGCATGCAGCTGATCAGGGTTTAGTTACTGGCACTGCATATTATTCTTCAAGCACTGCCAGGACGGTGATCTGAGCAGCACTGGGAGTGGTCCCAAGCAAAACAACAGCATTTATTACAAAAAGAAGGTAAGCAAATATTTTTGAGAAAGGTATTTCCAAACTTGGAAGGCTAGGAAGGGCAATTGAATCTCACATACTGACTTTTCCCACCTAATTAAAACAATTTTTGGGTCATACCTGGTTCATGGTTTATTCTTGGCTCTGTACTCAGGGGTCACTTATGGTAGTGCAGAGAGACCATTTGCAGTGCTGGAGATCGAGCTGGAGTTGGCTGCATGTAAACCCTGGGCATTCTCTGTAGTTTCCCATGTTACTGCTTAATTTGAATCCTTAGGAAAACAGTTTAAGATTTACTATGAACCCTTGTATAGCATGTGTTTCCATGTCAGGCATATTTTCTTTGGCTCCTCTGGTTCTTTTACCATCTTTTTTTTTTTTTTTTTTTTTTTTTTTTTTACTATCTTCCTTTTTTTTTTTTTTTTAATTAATTAATTTTTTATTTTTTATTTTTTATTTATTTATTTTTACAATTAAAAAGTTCTATTTGGGTTTTGGTCTGGTGCAGCACCCATCCCGCCACCAGTGCCCATCTCCCACCACCAACGTCCCGGTTCCTCCCCTCCCCCCTCCTCCATGGCAGGTTCTTTATTTCTTTCCATTTCTCTATCTTTCTCTTTTCCTTCCTCTCCAGACTATGGATTACGAACATACATTAAAGGTTGTCTTTATCCTTTTGCCTCTTTCAATTCTTCGTTCTAGTTGCTGTACCCTCCATTGTTAGCCACTGTTCCATTTTCTGTCTTACCTAGCCTCTGACTCCTGTCTTTAAAACAAATTTCCTGAAATTGGTTTGTGTTATTTCCATGCTAAAAGTGATGTAAACTTGTACCATTTAAATAGCATTCTTATTTCCTTCCTTTCTTCCCTCCTTCCCTCCCTCCCTCCTCCCCTCCCTACTTCTCTCTTTTTTGGGTCACACCAGCAATACTCAGGGGTTACCCTTGACTACAGTACTAGTGCTCGGGGGACCATATGGGATGTCAGAAATCAATCCTGCATTGGCCACATGCAAGGCAAGCGCCTTAACCACTGTGCTCTCTCCAGAGCCTCAATATTTTGTTTGGGTCACACTCAGCAAATCTCCGAGCTTAGTGCTAGCCTGCACTCAGGGATCACTCCTGGTGATGCTTAAGGCTACCATATGGGGTTCCTAGGATCAAAGCTGGGTCAGCCAAGTGCTGACCACCCTCCTTTCACTTGCAAGCCAAGTGCTCTGTCCACTGTACTATCACTCCAGCTCCCACCCAAAAATATTTGGGGGTGGGGTAAGGGGTGTGGTGCTCTGAGCTTATTCCTGGTACTGCATTCAGGGATCACTCCTGGAAAGGCTTGGGACCGTATGGAGGCCAGGGATTGAATCTGTGTTGGCCATGTACAAGGCAAACACCCAGTGTTCTACACTTAAGCCTGTTTTTTTTTTTTTTTTGTTTCTTGGGCCACCCTAGCAATGCTCAAGGGTTATTCCTGGGTCTGTACTCGGGAATTTATCCTGGTGGTGTTCAGGGAACCATATGGGATGCTAAGAATTAAGCGTGTGTACAATCTCTACCCAGTGCAGTATCTCTCTAGCCCCTCTATCAATTTCTTCAGTTACTACTTTTCTTCTTGGTGCAAAACATATTCCTTGGTGTAAAAGGTATAGAGATTGAACAGCAATGTAGTTCTTGCTTTCAAAAAGCTTGCATATTGGTTTATATTCATTTTATTTAGGTATAATACATCCATTGGAGTAATTGTCTGATGGTTTTACACCATGCAAACACAATGGAGTTGCTTGCATTGTCATTTAGGGTACTTTCTCTGATTTGGATTAAGATGTCACCCATTTGTTATTTGTTAGGATACCAAAATTTCTTGTTTTTGTTGTTTGTTTGGGACACACCCAGCACTATTCAGAAATGATTTCCCGGTCTACTCAGGGATCACTTTTGGTGGTACTCGGGGTATGCGGAGCCAGAGATCGAGCTCAAATCATTGGCGTGCAGGGAAAGCACCTTACCCACTATGATTTCTAGCCCACTTTGATGGTTTTTTTTAAATAGGGTTCTATTTTTTTAAACTTATACCACCATGAGAGCTGCTACTGGCTCTCACTGTGCCTAGCCGCTCATGAGGTGCCCGGGAGGGATGGCAGGTTCTAGCCCTGGCCCGCCACCCCAGCAGAGCCTCACAAGCCAGACGCCCCCCCACTCCATGAAGACCTCCATTTTCCATATCCGGACTTCCCCCTTGTCAGAACTCCACCCAGCAGACCAGCCTATCACAGCCCGGCTCGCTTGCCCGCTTGCAGCCGCGCGAGTTCATCAATAAATGCTGGATTTTGAGATGACTACAAGAGTATGCTACCCTGCGGCAGAGCCTGGCAAGCTACCCGTGTCGTATTTTGATATGCCAAATACTAGTAACAATTATAGACCTAATTCCCATGACCTGATGAAATGGTTTGAGGCTCTTTATGTTCCTGGAGCAAGCAGGTATCCTTGGGCTCTACTTGCATGAGACAGGTCATATGGAGATGTTACTGGTGCCCGCTCGAGCAAATCGACGATGAACGGGAAGACAGTGATACAGTGATACCACCATGAGACATACAATTATAAAGGTGATCATAATTGGTTCTTGGTAATACAGTATTCCAGCACCCATCCCTCCACCAGTGCCCCATTCCCACCACCAATGTACCCACAACCCCCTCAGCTCACTCACAGGCTGCCTCAATAGCAACTACCCCCTATTTCCTTCTTTTTCTCTCTGTCTCTGTCTCCCTCTTCTTTTACTCATTGCGGCTAGCCCTGCAGACACTTATGGTCTATCATGTAAGCTCTCTGTGTATATTCAATGGTGAGTTCCAGTTTGACATTACCATTTCCCACACTTAGTAAAACACTGGTATATATTTATATCCCATTCATGAATGCAGTCATTCTATACCTGTCCTTTTCCTTCTAATTTCACTCAGCTTGATAGTCTCCATGTCCATCCATTTGCAGGTCAATTTCATAATTCCATCTTTTCTGACAGCTGCATAGTATTCCATTGTGTAAATGAACCACAGTTTCTTTAGCCAGTCCTGTTTTTGGGCGCTTAGATTGTTTCTAGATTCTAGCTATCGTGAATAGCGCAGTGATGAATGAAAAGGTACAGATAGTGTTTCTGCTATGTGTTTTTGGGTCTTTAGGGTATATTCCCAGGAGTGGTATTGCTGGATCAAATGGGAGCTCAATATCTAGTTTTCGGAGGAATGTCCATATTATTTTCCAAAAGGGCTGGACTAATCGGCATTCCCACCAACAGTGGATGAGTCCCTTTTCCCCCGCATCCACGCCAGCACCAGTTGTTCTTGCTGTTTTGGATGTGTTCTTTGGATGTGCCAGTCTCTGTGGTGTGAGATGATACCTCATTGTTGTTTTGATCTGCATCTCCCTGTTGATTAATGATTAAGAGCACTTTTTCTTTTTTTTTAATTTTTTATTTTTACAATTACAAAGATATACAATTAAAAAAGTTCATATTTGGGTTTTGGTCATACAGTGTTCCAGCACCCATCCCGCCACCAGTGCCCATCTCCCACCACCAATGCCCCCGGTTCCTTCCCCCCTCCCCCAACCCTCCTCCATGGCAGGTTCTTTATTTCTTTCCCTTTCTCTCTCTTTCTCTTTTCCTTCACTTCCAGACTATGGATTACAGAACATACATTAAAGGGTTGTGATGTGTATCTTTTTGCCTCTATTCAATGCTCAATTCTAGGTTGGCATTAGTACCCTCGACAATTGTTAGCACACTGTTCCATTTTCTGTCTTACCTAGCCTCTGAGTCCCACACGTTTGTGATAATTTCCACCTTTGACAAGACCTCCTGATATATGTTTCACTTGACCTTGGATATTGGTATCATAATATGTACATATATATTTATGTTATGCAGATAAATGCAGTCATTCTGTATCTGTCTCTCTCCTTCTGGCTAATTTCGCTCAACATAATCTTCTCCATGTCCATTTATAGGCAAATTTTATAACTTCATTTTTCCTGACAGCTGCATAGTATTCCATTGTGTAGATGTACCAAAGCTTCTTTATCCAGTCATCGATTTTAGGGCACTCTGGTTTGCTTCCAGATTCTGGCTATTGTGAATAATACTGCTATGAACATAAAAGTAGGGATGGTGTTTCCGCTGCGTATTTTTGGTTTCCCAAAGTAGATTCCCAGGAGTGGTATGGCTGGGTCAAATGGGAGTTCAATTTCTAGTCTTTGGAGGAATGTCCATATTGTTTTCCAGAAAGGCTGTACTAGCCGGCATTCCCACCAACAATGGATGAGTGTCCCTTTTCCCCACATCCACGCCAGCACTTATTGTTCTTGCTGAAGAGCACTTTTTCATATGCCTTTTGGCCTTTTGAATTTCTTCTTTTTTGGAAGCTTCTGTTCATTTCTTCTCCCCATTTTTTGATGGTGTTGGCTGTTTTTTTTTCTTGTGAAGTGCTACCAGTGCCTGATATATCCTGGATATTAACCCCTTGTCAGATGGGTATTGGGTGAGCATTCTTTCCCACTCTGTGGATTGTCTTTGTATCTTGGTCATTGTTTCTTTTGAGGTGCAGAAACTTTTAAATTTTATATAATCCCATTTGTTTATCTTTGCTTACATTTGCATGGTCAGTGGTGTTTTGTCTTTGAAGATGCTTTTAGTTTCGATGTCGTAGAGCATTTTCCCTTTGTTTTCTTCGATATACCTTATAGATTCATTCTGATGTTGAGATCTATAATCCATTTTGATCTGACTTATGTGCATGGCATTCGAAGGAAGTCTAAGTTCATTTTTTTTACATGTAGCAGCCAGTTTTCCCAGTACCATTTGTTGAAGAGGCTTTCTTTGTTCCACTTAACATTTTTTTGCTCCCTTATTGAAGATTTAGTGGTTTGTATATTTAGAGTGTGTTTCAGGATATTCAGTTCTATTCCATAGGTCTAAGGGTCTGCCTCTACCAACACCACACTGTCTTAATTACGACTGCTTTGTGGAAGAGTTTGAGGTTGGGGAAAGTGATACCTCCCATCTTCTTTTTCCCAAGGATTGCTTTAGCTATTCATGGGGTTTATTATTCCATACAAATTTCAGGAGTGTTTGTTCAATTTCTTTGAAGAAATCATGGGTATCTTTATAGGTACCGCATTGAATCTGTATAAAGCTCAGGGAGTATTACCATTTTGCTAATGTTAATCCTTCCAATCCATGAGCAGGGAATGTATCTCCATTTCCTCAGGTGCTCTTTTATTTCCTAAAGTAATGTTTTGTAGTTTTCCTTTGAAGCATATTGCATATGTATTTGTTTCAGAGTAGGCATCTTATTTAACATTTATATTTTAGCATAAAGTAGAATAGGTGCCATTCGTGACCCTTC
>JAJIBD010011953.1:0-34436 GCA_021461705.1 Cryptotis parvus
TCTGATTCAGTACAGAAGGATTCCAGGGGGTTGGTCAACACTCTTCTTTCTCACGGGGTCCTATCATTCTTTTCTCTAATAGGAGGGGATCTGGAGAGCACACATTTTAAAAGGATAGCTGAACAATGGCACTCTGAATTCCATTTTAAGAATTAAGAAATTCTATTATGTTATTCATTACCTCAGTGACCAATTTTATTTGGGCAAATAGTAAATTCTATGATTTAGGAAAACATTCCCTTCATTTGAAAGTATGGGTATAACCACTTTCAGAGTTCCTGAGCTATTTGATGAGCTTGAAGTTAAATATGGCCTATATTTCTCTTACACTATATTAAATACAGTATATATTGCCTCTGAGAGAGGGTTTTACAAAAAGTGTAGAAAAAAAATTTGGGACCCCCTATTCTGTGTGTTTTTTTTTACCAGTCTACTTATAAAGGTAGGTACTAATAAATAAACTCCCTAGAAGTATTTAGATACCAAGTTGAAAATATTGACATTTTACTTTTTATGTTTTCCTGATATTTTCTTATTGCTGATAAACTCAATTGGTAGGTTGCAAAATGGCATAGGTCTGTAGGAAGACAAAGCAGATTTTGGTGTTTATGGTGGCTTAGTAGCCAGGGAGGGGAGCATACACTGGGTCAGAAAGAAAATTTAGAAACAGATATCTGTAGGTAGCTCTACGGTTGGATAATTTCACTGTAATTCAGATTTTCTGAAAAAAAAAGCTTAAAGTAGGGTCTGATTTATGTTGTTATGTTGTCTGAGAGGACTTGTAAGCAGACTCAAGCCTGGATTCAGGATTGTCCCTTAAGTTGCTTCAATTTCATTCCTTTTAACATCACACACATCACCATAATGTAACTCCTACTTGAGTTACATTATGTCAAAAATACAATTTCCAGAAAGTTAAAAACATGATTCTTAAAGAAATCTTTAGTGAGCGCTTGTCAGAAACATATTTACCTCATTCATAGTAAGGAAATTAGTGAACTGACAAAGATTTCAATTCAAACATAGGGAATTCTGCCACAGATACACACACACACGCAAAAGAATGCTGAAATACAATTACAAGAAAAAGGGCAAAAGCATTTGCTGTTATCTTGCCTATATGACAGAAATCATTTTTCATTCCTATCAAATAAATGCTCATTTCTTTTTTTTTTTTTTTTTTTGCTTTTTTGGGTCACACCCGGCGATGCTCAGGGGTTACTCCTGGCTCTGTGGGTCAGGAATTACTTCTGGCGGTGCTCAGGGGACCATATGGGATGCGGGGATTGAACCTGGGCCGGCATAGGCTGGCCACGTGCAAGGCAACGCCCTACCCACTGGGCTATCGCTCCGGCCCCAAATAAATGTCATTTCTAATTTTTCAGTCTTAGGCCAGGTAGTGCCTAACTATACTGAGTTTGGATCTAATCTGAAATAAAGAAGGAAACTTAGATCATTAACTAGCTCTTCTAAAGTTGAGAGGATATCAGAATCTCCAGTAGGTGATTAAGTTTAAGACATGTTGCTAGGCTTGAAGCCGGGAGGGGGCGCAGGTAGGTGGCTCCTAGGAATTCAATTTTCTAATACGTTGGAGGTGAAGCCCTTGTTGTTAGTCCAGGAAGCACACGCTAAGAACCATTGTTCAGTTTGACATTGAAAAGGCTTGCAGTAATATTTGTACTATGTCTTTAAGTGTCACATCTGTTGGGGTAAATTGTAAAAGGATATTAGAACAGTAGGATAATTGGATATCTTTCTAGAGAAATATTTAATTTAATTCCAGACTTCCTAAATTTGCACCTTTCATTGTATTAAACTATTCCAGAAGTATGTAAGTGGTAGTTTACTAATCATCATGCACCATTTTCTCCAGAGAATGTACAAGTTTTTCCATCTGGGTGAAAGGACACTTGCTTTCATTCCCTTACCCTCAACTCACACCCACATATAAAAAATATTTTGCATTTATTTGTAAATTCATTTTCAGAATTCCTTATTTGTCAAAATGTGTGTGTGTGTGTATGTGTGCACGCGTTCGCATGTTGGTTCTCTAAGTTTGACTTTTGAGCTAGTTGTCACATTTTATTAATTTCCTCAGTTAATGAATTACAAATATATTTGGCACATCTCTTATATTTGCATAATAATGAGTATACCCTTTAAAATGATCCTCTAACATACTTTTAATTTATAAAAAATCTAGTTTGGAATTTTATGTTTTTGTTGATATTGTTTTCATTGTAAGAGAATTTTTTCTTCCAGCAGATATGGTTTGTGGTTTTCATATTTTCAAACACATAACAATCAGGTTTAAAATTTAGTCTACTTGGCCACTGACCAGACTGGAACCCTATGGATTCCAGCTGCTGCTTGCTTTAACAATAACACAGCTGCTCTTACTTTAGCAGTCCTTCCTTACAGTCATCACTTATATTACCCATTGAATTCATATTTGTTCCTTTCAGGATCTATTATTTAGGGATAGAGTTTGGCCATTTCTACTATCATGGGTGTTGACCACACAATCTTAATTAATAACAGTAAATTCACATAATGTTTGCTACCTCTCTTTCCAAGCCTGGAAACTCTTAGACATCTAAAGTGTGAGGACGAGGCCAATGCTTGTGTCTACTTAAAACCCTTTGAATTTCTAGAGTCAGCGGGAAATCTGAGCTGGCTGGGGGCTCACAGATATTTTAAACTCTAAGTTCATGACCCTGACTGCTGTCCAGTTTCTAATCTGAATCACTTTCTTCCAATGGAACATCTGTGTTCTATAAGAGGACCTCAGATTCTCCACCCAGCCCCGGAAGAAGCTTTTTCCGGGGTCCCAGAACTACAGAATTTGTAACAGGCCCAGTTCAACTCTCAAAGTTCAGTTCTTCCTCTATTCACCCCCAGCAAGTTTACTTGGAAAATCATAGCACCCAATTTTACCCAGAAACTATTGTTCATAGATTTTTATTTCCTGATGAATAAAAGATGCTATGTGATTTATGATAGGAACTATAGAGGACTGGCCAAAGCCATTTATGCACCAAAGAAGAAATAGTATCACTTTCTAATTATTTTCTCTGTTGTTCTTACAGATTTAACATTTCACCTTTGAATCCTACTCACGATTGCATACAAAATATTCTTAGGTTACCGTATTTATTTGCTAGTTTTTTATATAGGGGCCATACCTGACCTGGAGGAGCTCAGTGCTTATTCCTCGTCACTCTGCACTCAGTAATCTCTTCTGGTGGGCTTAGGGGGACCCTATAGGGGCCTGGAATAAAACCCCTGGGTCAGCTGTATGCAAATCAAGTGTCCAGTCTGCTGTACTCTTTCTCTTTCCCCTAGTTTCCTAGTTTTCTATAATATTTAAACTTACTATGCTAATTTTATGGGGTGAGGGTAAATGTCAAGAGCACTGGTCACCCCGACAAAATCTGGGAGCAGAGTCTAGTGATCCTCTTCTGCCCCAGGGAATTGGTGGCCCACAGACAGAGAAAGACGTGAGAATTCAGCAAAGTTTCAAAAGGCTTTACTCTCACAGGTTCTGGTATACAATCCAGCAATAGAAAATCCCCGACTTCAGGTTCCTAGCTAGGCCCCAGCCACATGTAGGTTTAGAATCCTAGGCCAAGATGGCCACCCCACATGTTAAGGCCCAACAGGAAAGAGAAACGGAGAGGTAGAGAGCAGAGGAAAAGGCGAAAAAAGGCAAAAGCCAAAGGGGAAAAGCTTTTATAACTTTTCAGTTCAGATCCCACATCAATGGAAAGCAGTTAGGAAAATCCCCCTCAGGCAATTTCTCCTAGGACCTCACCTATCCCCATTGAAATGTTAATATTGCCCAGCCAAGGCTCTAGGCCCTGCCCTTGGTTCTCCACAAGGCCCTATGTAGATGGGGGGAATCTCAGAATACAAAGGCATGTATCTGCCTCAAAACGAATGGTTTGAGGCTCTTCGCTTTCCCTGAAACATTGGGCTACACTGCCATCGGGCTACACTGGCACGTGTTAGGGTCAAATGGAAATGTTACTGGCACCCGCTCTAGCAAATTGACGAATCAATGGGATGTCAAGTGATCGAAGTGATCATTTGTATGTGTTAGAGGTGGTAGAAATGGTTCCCAAGAGCAGTAGGCCTCCTGAGTAGTTTTTTGAAATGTTGCGAGTGAACTGACCCTTGGCTATCTTGGCTACTGCTGTGAGTTAGTCATGAGGAAGGTAGTAAGCCTCAGAGAAGGATAGTGGGACTATGTTCTTTGCCTGGTTAACCTTTGTCACCCAGGAAGTACCTTGGAGAGTTAGGACTGGCAAAGCCTGCGGATTTAAGACCCTGCAATCCTTGGGTGTGAGCATCACACCAGCCCCAACTGAGCAGTCATCAGTCTGCACATGAGAGTTACTTGATCTTCATGTCTCAAGAACAAATTCCCATCAACCAAGTTCTCAGAGGCCATGCCACAGGCTTGATCACTTGATCACTTGACATCCCGTTATTCATCAATTTGCTCAAGCCGAGCACCAGTAACATTTCCATTTGACCCTGTCATGTGCCAGTGTAGCACAATGGCATCTGCTTGCTTCAGGAATATGAAGAGCCTCAAACTGTTCATTCATGGTCTTGACGAAGAAGTCTGACCAACTTGTAGGTGGGCAGCACGTGATCTTTGACATCCCTTGGGATTCAGTCAGTAATGGCTCTAGTCCAGCGGTCATCTCCAAATCGCATTACATGTCCAGCCCATCTGATTTTCGATGCCTTGGCGTTGAAAACGAGACAGTGTCCCTGACTTGGAACAGCGACGGAGGTCGGAACTCCGATTTACTTCTCTCACTTGAGTGAGGCGTGATATTCCAAGCATAGCTCTTTCAATTCCTCTTTGGGAGACCCAAATAACATTCTCATCCTGCTTTTGTAGGGCCCAGGTCTCTGAGGCGTATGTTAATGCAGGGAGAATGGTGGAGTCGAAGAGATGTGCCCGGACACTGCTCTTCTCTCTTTGAGGTCTTCCTTTTAACACTTCTCTGCACTGCTTTGCAAGCTTGGAGTACTCAGAAGCTTTCTTACTCCCACAGGCTAGAGTAAGGAATTTTGTTTTTAGGAAAACAAAAGCCAGTAAATACATTCAGATTTACATGTCACCTATCCTCAAAGAAAAGAATTTGGGGGAGGAGAAATGTTGTTAAATAGGACATCTTTTATTTAGGAGATACACAGTGAAAAAGAAATAGAAACACTCTCAGAGAGAACATGGAGAGGGAAGAGTCAAGAATATATATCCCAAGTTGAGAAGTTAAGATGTGGGCAACCCACAAAAATGTGAATGCAACACTAGCTTTCAAACTACCCTGACTTGGGGCTTTCTATATAGGTAAGAGTTCTGCCCAGTTGTTACCAAAGGGACACCTGGGAACTATGGTCTTTTCCCCTATATTTTGTCACTACCTCTTGTTTCTGTGGAAGAGGCAGGGCCTTCTCTGAATCATTTCTGCATCTTCACAGTTTTCCAGTACTCGTGATTTAAGGTAGATGCAAGAGTTATTTCTTTAATCTGTATTGTGAAGACCTCCCTGTCTGCCTGCGTGTTGGGACACATATAAAAATATATTTTTATTTATTTTGGATATTGCACTTTTGCTTTCAATATTCTCAGGTATTTTTTTATTTTGGTCAAAGCATCAATTCCAGGACCTCATGCAAAATATATTACCTATATTCGTAGACCTCCAGGTGTTTTTAACTTTCTACTTTAATATTTCTCATGAGCCGCTGATTCCTGAGACATATATTGTCTTGCCTCTGTGTTAGAAATGATTTTTTTTTCTTAGTTGAATTCTAATTTTATAGCATTGTGACCATAAGAAATTCTTGGTAAGGATCCTCCTTCATTGCTGATGGCAATGCTTCCTGGTTCAGCCTTTTTTAGAAAACAGTTCATAAAAATCTAAAAAAAAAGGTAGATTAGAGTTTCCATATCATCCATTGATCTTAATTCTTGATATTTAAATCAAAGCACAAAAGCATTAATCCAGATTTGTGTGTGTGTGTGTGTGTCTATATTGGCACACACACATATGCTCATTGCAGCACTGATTCCAATATAGCTCAGAATATGGTAGCAATCAAAATGCCCAATTATAGTTGAGTAAAGAATTATACTTGTGTACACCTGGGTGAAATAGGTGAGTATCATGTTACATATGAAGGAAAAGAACAAATATCAGAGATCTCACTTATCTATAATATATAGAGAAACAAGACCAGAGAAGAAAAGGCATACATGATGGCAAATCCTTTGCTCTGAATTACAGAACTCAGAATGCCAAGGAGACGCAGACTGGAGGTAATGTAAGGACACTGGTCAAGGACCTTAGCCACTTTAATGGTGGAGAGGTCTGGGACATTTTTGTGGTGAGATAAAATTTTGTGGCCGCATCAAAATCATGAGCATTAACCTGATTATAAACATGTGACCCAAATGACCATAATTAAAAACTTTAAATGAAAGGTTTCTTAAGGTGTGGGGTGAAGGGGTACAAGGAGGAGACCTTGAGATATCAGTAGAGGGCTGATGACACTGTGGTGGATGTGGATTTGGAGCGGTTTATGTCAAGGTAGACTATTACTGATGAACTTTATATATTGTAAGGCATTGTCTAAATTTAAAAAATAAAGAAATACTTGGTAAGATGCCAAATTTTTTTTTAGATGCCAAATTTCTTAAGGTTATTAATACATGCTTTCTGTATCAGTATGTCCTTAAAAATCTCCATGTGTACTTGAAATAACTGTAAACTACACTGTTTAGGGGGTGAAATGATCTATGTCTATTAAATCTATGTCTGCTGGTGTTCTAGTTTATAATTTAAAGCTTTTGTTTCCTATTTTTTGTTCAGTTGGTAGTATATTGTGATAAGTGGGGTATTAAATCTCCTATTAGTTTTGTAATAGTGGCAATAGTACACTTTCATAAGTAGTTGCTTGACATATTTCTATGCTCTTCATTTGGTAGTTAGCTAAACATAAAGTCTTGCTTAATTTCTTGTTATTATGTATTATAATTGTACCATATATGTCAGATAACAATGGTATTTATGTGTCGGGGCACGCCGCCAGGGTCCCCGACAGTGCCGGGAAGCGAAGTTCCCTTCTACCTCCGGCGGCGAGGAATGGATGAAAACTCAGGAATCCGATGCAGTTTTAAAAGGCTTTTTATCACAGGTTCAGGCATACAAATCAGCAAAAGGAAAAGCCCGCTGCTTAGGATTCCAGGCTAGAACCCCAGCCACGTGTAGGCCAAGATGGCGGCCACCATGTGTAAAAGCCTTATAAAAGGAGAAGAAGACAAGAGTCCCAAGAAGGGTGAGCGCTCATAAAGAGAGAGAGCCCACAAAGAAGCGGGAGAAAGGAAGCAGGATAGTTTTATACCCCTGCCACTCAGACCTTCCTCCCACTGTTATGGAAAGCAAGGAGGGTCAAATGCCCTTAGGTAATCCCTCCCTGCACCTCATCTAGGCCCTTTAGTATGCTAATGTTTTGAGCCAAGATCTGCCTGGAAATGCCTTTATAGGGTAGAGAAGGGGGTTTCTGAGATGGCATGTCTCTGTACCAAAGACTAATACTAATGCCAGTTAAATATTTCTCCTAGCCTTCACAAGTCTCTTCTATTTCATTGTAGTTTTATATTTTAGTTGCCTTTGAGTATATCAGGGAGCCATGCTTGTTTGCTTGGAAGCAAACAGCATTTCTCTCTGGTCTAATTACTTAGGGGTCCAGCGTGGCCAGGCTAATATGCTGGTAAGATCTAGCTAGTCCCACGATGATTGTGGTAGCTTGGGAGAATATTTATACCAGCTAGTACAGCATACATGGTCAGATAAACTGCCACATTTAGACTACCCCCTTATTTACAAAGTGATTTGCAGGAGGTAATCCAGAGCAGATGCAGCAGCCCTTAGGAGTCCTGCAACATTTATGCATAGTTGTATTTGTCCCTTTTAAATTTTTTCTTTGCTTGTAAATTATTTCAAACTTTTAAGCCTGAATTTTTCTGACAAATAAGATGAGCTTCCTGAAAGCATTAAAAAATTGTGTTTTGCTTTTTCTATCTACTCAGCCACTGTAACTTCTAATTTGTGGATTAAGAACTATGACATTTGGGGCTGGAGCGATAGCACAGCGGGTAGGGTGTTTGCCTTGCACACAGCTGACCTGGGTTCGATCCCCGGCATCCTATATCATCCCCGAGCATTGCCAAGAGTAATTCCTGAGTGAAGAGCCAGGGAGTAACCCCTGAGCATTGACGGGTGTGACCCAAAAAAGCAAAAAAAAAAAAAAAAAGAACTATGACATTTAAGCTGTATCACTGTATCACTGTCTTCCCGTTCATCATCGATTTGCTCGAGCAGGCACCAGTAACATCTCCATATGACCTGCCTCATGCAAGTAGAGCCCAAGGACACCTGCTTGCTCCAGGAGCTTAAAGAGCCTCAAACCATTCCATCAGGTCACGGGAATGAGGTCTATAATTGTTACTGGTATTTGGCATATCAAATATGACACAGGTAGCTTGCCAGGCTCTGCCAGGAGTGAAGAGCCAGGAGGAACCCTGAGCATTGACGGGTGTGACCCAACAAAAGCAAAAAAAAAAAGAACTGTGACATTTAAGCTATTGAAATATAATTATGAAGTTCTGTTATTTGTTATTTCTGTGTTTCCTTGATATATTATTGTTTCTTGTATTTTTAAATTTATTTTCTTCTCTTGTACCTTAATATTATTCTTTTATATTGTGTTTGAGTTTCTTCCCCAGTTTTTAATTACCTATTAGATTTATTTTACATATTTTTTAGTGTGTTAAAATTTTACTCCTCTTACACTAATGCATTAGTTATGTCTTTTTATTTCTATAAGGTAGAATGCTTTTTACTTTAAAACACACACTTAAATGTTTCTTGAAAGTCTTGATTTACAATGATGAATTGCTTTAAATTTTGTTTATCTATAAACCTATATTTTTCCCTTCTACCATAAATGATAATTTAGCAGGATATTTTTGGATCAAATCCTCTTTTATTCAGAACTTTGAATATCACATGCCATTCTTTATGTCTTATAATGATTATTGTGGTAAGCCACTCTCTCATCATGCTTTTTGTAGAAAAATCCACAAATAATCTTACAGTAGTTCCCTTGTATGCCAACTTGTTTTTTATACTAAATGTTTGCTGTTTACTGTTCTTTTTTTTTTTTTTTTGCTTTTTGGGTCACACCCGGCAATGCTCAGGGGTTACTCCTGGCTCTGCACTCAGGAATCACTCCTGGACTCCTGGCAGTGCTCGGGGGACCATATGGGATGCCGGAATCGAACCCGGCCGGCATGGGCTGGCCGTGTGCAAGGCAATCACCCTACCCGCTGGGCTATCGCTCCGGCCCTGTAGTTTACTGCTCTTATATAGAGTTTTTAAAATTTAGTTGTAATGACTTAGGATGTGTCTATTTGCATTAGTTTGTTTATGCTTCTCTTTGATGCTTGATTTTGTGTATTTAGTTTCTTTTCAAATTGAAGGATATTCTCAAGTGTTATTTCTGCAAGCAAATTGTCTTTTTTTATATTTTTCTCCTCCTGTGACCCTTAAAGCACATATACTATTATGTTAATCACAGTGATATTTTATTTTTTTATTTGACATTCTATTTGGGTATTTTCAACTAAATAACTGGCTTTTCAACTCACTAACTCTATTATTATATTATTCATTTAACTGTTAGATTTCTCTACCATACTTTTTTAAAACATTTTTAAAACATTTTAATATTTAAAAAATTTTCTCTGTCAGTATTCTTAAACTATTCTCAGTACTTGTTATACATTTCAATTTCATGCACTTTTTTTTTACTAATTTTGTTAACCTTGTTATAACTGTTGTTTAAAATGCTTTGTGTAGTCTGCTCATGTTAGAACTCTTACCTGTTTTATTTCTTCCCTTAATTTGTGGAAAATTCCTGCTTTCTTGAGTAAGTTGTCTTTACCATCTTGCTCTGTAGATTTTATATCACATTTGCAGACTTTAGGAGACATTCTAGAATATTTACACAGGGAACTACGATATATGTTGCTCTACATGCCATTACTCAAACAGTCTGAATGACTGTAGTTCTAGAGCCAACAGTGTTGAAGCCAAGGCAGCAAAGAGTTAAGCGGTGATAGTTAAAGGGTAGCATTAATTCAAGTGTCCAAAGGAATACTAGGGTCTAGATGCTGAAAGAGGGATCTGAAACTTCCCTCTACCCTTGACCTGTTCTAAAGTTCAGTTTTTCACTGCCACTTCAGCTATCGTCTGTACCTCTACTGTGGTCCAGATCTAATCTATAGGTTTTAACACACAAACCTTTCACAGAACTGAAAAAAAATTTGGAATTTTGTCAGACCTTTCTTAATAGTCCAGGAAGAGAAAATGAAAATGAGTCTTAAGGCCTTTAGTGGTCCTTAATAATTTTGCCTTCTTTCTAAACCTTTTTTAATTTATTCTAGGCTCTGCCTAGAAGCATGGAGCACTACAAATTCAACACTGGAATTCCCAAGCACGGATGCAATATGTCTATTGCATACTGCACACAAGACCAGTTGCAAACATGCCATTTTTTTATGAGAAGGCGAAGATGAAGCACATGTAGTCACTAAAAGCTTCACAATTACAAATAACCCCAAAACCAACCTTGAAGCCTTAAATTTCTATTTTTTATATCCAGGAGGTATAGGTTCAAGTTATCAACCCCCTGCTTAGACAAGGGCCAAGCCTGCAGCCATAGGAACTCTCCAACAGCCCAGAGTCCAGTTTAGAGGTGCTGGGTTTCTCTCACTTTTCTTCTCCTTTGCTTTTGTGCAGGTTATTTGTTGTTGGGGAGTCACAGGAGTCCCTAACAATATCAGGGAGCAAGTTCCCTTTTAACTCAAGGTCCAGCATCAGATGGACAAATCCACAAGTTCACTGAAGTTCCAAAACGCTTTTACTAATCACCAATAATTAAACAAGCTCTGTTACTACAATTCAAGATAATGGGATTTCCTAGACCTCTAGATCTTGAACAGATCTCCAATCATGCACTCGGGCCCATGTCTCCCACCGAAATGGATGGATCTTCCCCAAGTAAGTCCCTTTATCTACCCTAAAGCCAGAATATTTTCTTCAGGATCGGTTGCAGTAGCAAAAATCAATGAATCAGCTTTTAGGTGTAGAAGTTAGATGGAACCACACCTATCATTCATGTCTAAATAAATGATAATGCCATGGCCTAGTCTCTTCCTCTAAGATTATCTCTTATGTCAAAACACTGGAGAGAAAGAGGGCTGATATAACAAAATTCATCTTAATGGATGTATGTTCATGGGGAGAAACACAACATAATTTGAGGCCATGGACTTCATGCAATTTAGATAATACCCACAAAGTCCTTCTTATTTCTATTCTGCAACAGGGTAATTCTGAGTGTCCTGTTCTCTGTTTACTGAAGGGTCATACTCGCTTGCCTGAGGGCAAACTAGCATGATAGTCCTTTGGTCTGAAAGGGTAGTCTCAATGTAGCTAGGGTGGTGGCCTCCTGGTAAATTCTAATTGTCCCACACTGGGATTGAGTGGGTATTAAAAAGGAATTGTCCACAATCTAGATAGAAATTAAGTCATAGTAGAGATTATAATAATATTCTGAGTTATTAATTCAGAGACAAAATGATCCCTGTAACTGCTACACCCTCTATCAGTGTTTACACAAAAAGAGACATCTGTTTTGCATGAACCCTAGCTTAAAGACACGTCAACAGCTTAAACTGTAAATAGCTTAAACAGCAAAGACCCAAAGCTACCTAAGCCCTGTCATCCAACAGTTTGGTGTCTGTCAATGCCAGCAACTAACTGCTCCCCCCAAGTATTTGGTCATGGGGTTCTGATCCCTAATTGCTATCCCCATTGCTATTCAGAGAAGTCTTTGTTTTGTTCTGGTCATACTCTGAGGGCAAAGCTGCTTTCACGCACATGATCTATAGACTTCTAGAGCCACAAGCATAATGTTATTTTCAGCTGATTCCTCTGACACTTCTCCCTGGGATGACACTACTTCTCTCCATACGGTCCTTCTTCAGAACCTAGATGTCATTCTATTGATTATTTATTTGAAAATGCAGAGAGAAGAGTCTGTTATATTTACTCATCTGCCATTTTACTGGGTAACCATTATATAAAGATTATGAAGACAAGGTTCAAGAGAAAAGGCTAAAAAATCAAGTTAGACATCCTGCACCCTACCCCCACCCACAATCAATACCAGGAGTAGTGCCTGATCATAGAGCCAGGAGTGTATAGTTGAATGTATACATCCTCCGACCCTCCAAAAAATTAAATGCCCTGAGCCCTTTAAGACACAAAGGAACAAAATATAAAAACAAAATTAGTAACAGGTTCTCTATTTCCAATAAGCCTTAATCTTAGGGAAATGGTCATATTATTGTTTGAAGAATCTTCATCACCTGTGTAAATAGTCCTCTTAATCCTGTATGTATCAAGGGAATGACATTAAAAGTGATAGTTCAGATATCATAAACTTGTACCTGCACTCAGTGTAAAATTTCTGACCATAAAACATCATGCACCCTTTCTGAATCACTCTTTCTGGAATGCGTCATACATCCTGCCACTACAGCAGCAGATAGTTGAGAAACTATCCCTCAATGCGACCAACACTGATGTCTTTCCTGAGAAGTTATGTGCTATATTAATCTTGCCTTTAAATAATATTCATATGTTTTACTATGATTTGATATGTAGGGACTGTATAGAACTGGAAAACAATGTCCTAACCAGCATTAACTATTTTAGAACTTTGCCTGTGATCGTACTTCGTCCTGGTAACCTTACTCAGAGTGTATTATCACAGCTAATTCTTCAAGCAAGAATATGACCATTTCCCTAAGATTAAGACAATGGGTCACTACCATAATAGTTCATAGACCCAGCAACAGAAAGCTAGAGATAACATTTGTATAGTCCACATGTGAAGAGTTATTAAACGAGATGATCCTATTTAGATGTGTACATTACTTACCTCATTCCTTCATGCTATAAAATAATAAGTACTTTAGCTCATGCTTTCCACATGCTTTTTACTGCTCCTGACTTATCCTGTGCTGCCCATGTGACCCCACCCAGAAATTCTGGCCCCCTTCTCCAGGAAACTGCAACAAGCTATCCTTTCAATAGTGATCATTACTTACTTTAACAGTCTGACTTACACATATGCAGAAAAGCAAACTCCCAGGTGCTTTATAAATCAGATATCTGGTCCAAGCATATTCTTTACTAGAGCTTCCAGATAACTGGTACCTGTCATTTGCTTGATAAAATTGCATTATCCTGACAGAATTTTCTAACTACTTGGTAGAAATATAAATATTCATTGCAATCAAGGTGCTTGATAATTTACATACCCTAAAGTTTGTACTACTCTAAATGTAGTGAGAAGTCAAATGGGACATGGTTCTTCTTCCTCATTGTTGTCATCTGTGACTCTATAGGAACTGTGTGTGTGTCTGTGTGTGTGTGTGTGTGCGTTTGGAAGAAAACTTTCTCTTTGTTCTGGTTTTGGGATCATATCTATATCCTCAGCACACCCTTTGATTCATAGATTGTGTTTTGAACATAGTATCTTTAGTTTCCCCTGCTCTACTTCTAGCACTCACTCTGGCTTCAGAAAACAAGAACAGGGATCAGGTCTTCTGATCTTCATTCTTACCCATTGCATCCAATCACAGGCCCAAACAATGTGCTGGTAAGGCCCTGATTTTCAAGGCTAATCAATATAAACAAATTGAGTCATACAAGCACCAGTGGCGTGAGGTTCAGAAAGAGGTCACTCTTACTAAAACAGGACTCAGCCACTGATATTAAAGATTTCCAAAATTCATATCATATTAAACATAAGAACAAATTCACAAGATAAATCTTACTACCTTCTAAGACTTTAAAAGTGGGATAATCTACTAGATGTATTATTGAACGGAATAAATAAATTATAGGTCCCCTGCAAATGGGAACCTATAATTATACTTTTATCTATACTTTGATATAACTGTGTAAACTATAATAGCATTGCATATACTACTTCCAGAGCCCCCATTCACTCTCAATGGAACAAACATCTCTGAATGCAGCAGTTATGTGTACCTAGGTCGAGAAGTCAACATGATGAATAACCTAAAACGTGAGCTGTACATGAGGAAGAGAGCAAAATGGAATGCCTTCAAAGGCATTGAAGAAATAGCTAAAAGGACAAAGAACCCCCGGCTCTGGGCACATCTCTTCAACTACACTGTTCTCCCTGCACTAACATATGCCTCAGAGACCTGGGCCTTACAAAAGCAGGATGAGAATGCCATTAGAGTCTCCCAAAGAGGAATCAAAAGAGCTATGCTTAGAATATCACGCCTCACTCAAGGGAAAGAAGGAATCCGGAGTTCTGACCTCTGTCACTGTTCCAGAGTCAGGGATGCTGTCTCGTTTGCCAAGGCATCGAAAATCAGATGGGCTGGACATGTAATGCTATTTGGAGATGACCGCTGGACTAGAGCTGTTACTGACTGGATCCCACGGGATGTCAAAAGATCATGTGGTAGTAAGAAGGTCTGTGCGGTTTTGAGTTTTGGGATGTGGGGGGAGATTGCAGACATTCCCGAAGCGCAGGGTCCAAGAGGTCCGGGGTGAAACCAAGGCAGTTTGCAAGAAGAGTATACATCATAGTCAAGTAGGATTCATCCCAGGAATGCAAGGATGGTTCAAGATTCGCAAGTCAAGCAACATAATACATCATATCAATAAAAGAAAAAATAAAAACCATATGATCCTATCAATAGATGCAAAGAAAGCATTTGACAAGATCCAGCACCCATTCATGATTAAAACCCTCCAGAAAATGGGAATTGAAGGGACTTTCCTCAAGATAGTTACAGCCATTTACCAAAAGCCCAGAGCAAGCATCATTCTAAATGGGGAAAAATTGAAAGCCTTCCCCTGAGATCAGGGACAAGACAAGGTTGCCCACTCTCACCTCTTTTTATTCAATATAGTACTGGAAGTACTTGCCATAGCAATCAGAGAAGAAAAGGACATCTAGGGCATCCAGATAGACAAGGAAGAAGACAAGCTATCACTATTTGCAGATGACATGATATTATACCTAGAGAACCCTAAACTATCTACCAAAAAACTCCTAGAAACAATAGACGCATATAGTAGAGTGGCAAAATACAAAATCAACACCCAAAAGTCAGTGGCTTTCCTATATACAAATAACGAAAGAGAAGAAAGGGATATTAAGGAAACAATTCCATTCACAGTTGTGCCACAGAAAATCAAATACCTAGGAATCAACTTAACCAAGTGTGTAAAGGACCTGTACAAAAGAAAAATACAAGACACTGCTCCAAGAGTTAAAAGAGGACACAAGGAAATGGAAACATATTCCCTGCTCAAGGATTGGGAGAATCAACATTGTCAAAATGGTAATACTCCCTAGAGCTCTGTACAGACTCAATGCAGTCCCTGTAAGGATACCCATGACATTCTTCAAAGAAATTGACCAAACGCTCCTGAAATGTGTATGGAACAATAAACCCCCAAGGATAGCTAAAGCAATCCTCGGGAAAAAGAAGATGGGAGGCATCACCTTTCCCAACTTCAAACTGTACTATAAGGCAGTAGTAATTAAAACAGCATGGTATTGGAATAAAAACAGACCTATGGACCTATGGAATAGAATTGAGTATTCTGACACCCTACCTCAAACAAATGATCATTTAATCTTTGATAAAGGTGCAAAGAGTCTAAAACGGAGTGGGGAAAACCCTCTTCAACAAGTGGTGTTGGGAAAACTGGGCAGCGACATGAAAAAAAAAATGAATTTGGACCTGTGTGTAACACCATGCACAAAACTCAGATCAAAATGGATTAAAGATCTCAATATCAGACTTGAATCCATAAGTACATTGAAGAAAATATAGGAAAAACCCTCCACGACATTGAAGCTAAAGGCATCTTCAAAGGTGAAACATCACTAACAAAGGAACTAGAAGAAAAGATAAACATATGGGACTACATGAAACTAAAAAGCTTCTGCACCTCAAAAGAAACAGTGACTAAGATACAAAAGCAGTCCACAGAATGGGAAAGAATATTCACCCAATACCCATCTGATAAGTGGTTAATATCCAGGATATATCAGGCACTGGTAGAACTTTACAAGAAGAAAACAAACTACCCCATCAAAAAATGGGGAGAAGAAATGAACAGAAACGCCAGCAAGGAAGAAATGAGAATGGCCAAAAAACATATGAAAAAAATGCTCCTCATCACTAATCATCAGAGAGATGCAAATCAAAACAACAATGAGATACCACTTTACACCACAGAGACTGGCACATATTCAAATGAGCAAGAACAACAAGTGCTGGCGTGGATGTGGGGAAAAGGGGACACTCATCCATTGTTGGTGGGAATGCTGGCTGGTACAGCCTTTCTGGAAAACAATGTGACATTCCTCCAAAGACTAGAAATTGAACTCCCATTTGACCCAGCCATACCACTCCTAGGAATCTACTCTGGGAAGCCAAAAAATACGCAGCAGAAACACCATCCCTACTTTTATGTTCATAGCACCATTATTCACAATAGCCAGAATCTGGAAGCAACCAGAGTGCCTTAGAATAGATGACTGGATAAAGAAGCTTTGGTTCATCTACAAAATGGAATAGTATGCAGCTGTTAGGAAAAATGAAGTTATAAAATTTGCCTATAAATGGATGGACATGAAGAAGATTATGTTGAGCAAAATTAGCCAGAAGGAGAGAGAAATATACAGAATGACTGCATTTATTTGCATAACATAAATATATATGTACATATTATGATACCAATATCCAAGGTCAAGTGAAACATGTATCAGGAGGTCTTGTCAAAGGTGGAAATTATCACAAACGTGTGGGAGTCAGAAGCTAGGTAAGACAGAAAATGCAACAGTGTGCTAACAATTGTCGAGGGTACTAATGCCAACCTAGAACTGAGCATTAAATAGAGGCAAAAAGATACACATGACAACCCTTTAATGTATGTTCTGTAATCAATAGTCTGGAAGGGAAGGAAAAGAGAAAGAGAGAGAAAGGGAAAGAAATAAAGAACCTGCCATGGAGGAGGGCTGGGGGAGGGGGAGGGAACCGGGGACGTTGGTGGTGGGAGATGGGCACTGGTGGCAGGATGGGTGCTGGAACACTGTATGACCAAAACCCAAATATGAACTTTTTAGTTGTATATCTTTGTAATTGTAAAAATAAAAAATTTTTTAAAAGATCACGTGTCCACCCACCTACAAGATGGTCAGACTTCCTTGTCAAGACCCTGAATGAACAGTTTGAGGCTCTTCATATTCCTAAAGCAACCAGATGTCATTGGGCTACACTGGCACATGATAGGGTCACATGGAAATGTTACTGGTTGTCCACTCGAGGAAATCAATGAACAACAGGAGGTCTAGTGGTCTAGTGTGCATATACATCTATATTAGCTATACATATATACCATATAAACATGTACATGTAATATACATTCACAATTATATAAATATATTAGCAAATATATGGGGGTTTATATTCTAAAAAATATCAAACAATTTATATTTTCAGCATACATATAAGTGCTCCTCTGCCTAGGTAAAGGCTAATCCACCATTCATTTGAAAACAGAGTTTGTAGTAAGCTGAGCTTACAAGAGAGGATCTAAACTGAGACATATTCCAAGGAAACTTGGCAATAATAGTTTATTCCTTTTAAGTGCAGTCTGACTTTGCCACAGACATAAGAACCTGGGGCAAAATATAGGCAAGCTCTTCATAAATTGCATTCTCCGAAAGGAATTGTCTCATAAGAATTCTAGTTGTGGTTTAGGTCTGTGGCTTTGTTGTAGAGCTTATGCTTTGCATGTGTAAATCCCAGATTAGATAACTTGCACCACTGAAACCACCTGTTATGATTCCCCATCAACAAAAAGAATTGCTATAATTAGGTATGGGATAATGTCTATTTGCTCATCAAATTTATATTTTCTTGCACTTCCAGGCTGAGAGGAGTTACATTCCCCAGCTTCCTCAGGCTGAAGAGTATGCCTGTGACTGATGTGGTCAACAGAATGAGTATAATTGACAAGCAGCATCTTAGCTGACCTGAATGCTAAAGCAGACAGTGAGAACAAGGCAACAAAGGAAAAATATCTGGTCCTATTAACTCTTCCTATGTGAAAGTTAATCTATAACCAGATAGAGCTCTGAGGGTTCAGGTGGGTAAGCAATAACATTCTACGATTTTTGGGCCATTTTTACATATGTGGATGTTTGTTAGCATAGCTCAGATTTTCTAAGAGGAATGTTTACTGTTGGAGCAACCTGAATTACATCTGATGTTTCTTCACACTTCACCAAATACCAAAAGTCATTTCTATTCCCTCTGGCTCTTCTGTGGTTCAGAAATCCCACAGGCTTTAGAAGTTACTGAGAATCAGAAATATTCCACCTAAGGAAATGCTTTCTGCAAACGAGTGTTTTGGCTTCAGGGATTATAGAAGGAGCATGCTTTGTGGTTGCTTTTAATTGGTACCTGTCATCTGCTTGATAGAATTTTATTAACAGAAGTGTAAACATTCATTGCAATCTTCAGAACACAGGAATCTTAAGCAGCTTATGAAATTCAATCAAAATTCTTTTTTATCTTTGGTGTTTGCTGATAACTCATTAAATGTTGTTCAATGTTACAAGTGCATCTGCAGAAATGTTCCTTGCAAATAAAACTGATGATATAGAATTCTTTATAGAATGGGCTGAAGGTTTGAGGGTTCAACATTGCACAATATAATGACAATCTTCCAAAGCTTGGTTCTTGACAAAAGACCAGAGAATAAACAATCCATGGTATCACTACTTTTTAAAGGTGTTTTACCACCATGGCCATGCTCAGATTTACTACTGATTCTGTGCTCACTCTTGGCAGGACTCATGGAACCATATGTGGGGTGGGGAATTGAACATGGATCAGCTATGTGCAAGGCAAAAACCCGACTCTTATGGCCTCTTGCTCTAGCCAAGAAGATACAGTTTAGGTATATAAAATCTACCAAGTAGTTCTTGCCCACCATCTCAGTGTTATCAAAACCATGTATTCTTCCCAGAAACCTCTCTTTCTCTCTCTATCTCTCTCTCACACACACACACACTTTTACAAAATTTATGTTTTGCCTATAACTCCAAAAGATTTTCCTTTTAATCTAAATTCAAGTGGAGGTAAAGAAATGTTCTCAAGGCTTAAGCCATTTGATTCTTTGAAATAAGATTATATCATAATATCCTTAGTCTAACCTCTCTGATAAAAATAAGACAACAGAAATTATTAAAGTAGACTCAGCAGTTTGGGTACCAACAAGTTCAGTGAAAATATGGCTTACAGCTTCTCCATGAATTAATGTGCATTTAGAAAATAGACTCAGGTGATTGTGGTGTTATTACAAACAATGCTAAATTACTCTAATGGACTGAAGAAATCTTACAGCCGGGCCAATTTTATACTTCCCCACACTGCCAGTTTTGCCTGCTTCTCTGTTAATGAGGAGGCAACTTCCTCTGACAAAGTAAGCAAATATCAGAGGTCTTCCTGGAGGCAGGTGATCAAGTTTCGCCACTGCCACTTTCAAGGCTCTCAGAGAAATTAGTCACAGCATTCTGAGTACTGGCTAAATAAATCCCTTTACTCAAATGTCAGAGGTGCCATGTTATTGGAGACCGGCAAAATGGGATGGAGACTGTAGATCTCTTCCCAGTCATGATACGGCTTCATTAAAATCTGGGTAAACTACCCTATTACAGTATTTATCACACTGATGTCTAACTGTAAATCTACATGTGTAAGAACAGTCTAAATGGGAATTAAACACCACAGGGAAGCATTTCTGGATTTAGTTACTACACTGTTCTCTTCTTACATCCTCTGGGATATTGTGGGTGAAGAAAGAGAACTGAAAATTTGTTCAGAACCCCCTGGGCTCCTGCCAAGTATTGTGGGCTGCAGATGGTCTCGCTCGCCCCCACCCTCTTTTTTTGACCAGTGTGGCTTGGAGTAGCCTGGGATTCCTCTGGGGGCTCCATCTCCTCGTGTCAGCATGGTACTGGTGCCTTCACCCTCAGTATGTCATCCTCCAGACACATTGCAGCTTTCCTTCCTCTGAATTTTGCTCTCCCTGAACTGCACGGGCTGCGACACGGGGACAACTCACTCCAACACCCATTTCTGCGGCTCTGAGAGTGCTAAACCTGAAGCCATTCCGCACCCGTGACCACCATGCATCCTGCCCATTTGCCATTGCTCTGGGAAACTAAAATTTTATTGTCAAGTGCCATAGAGTTTGAATCTTTAGTTACAAAATAACTTTCCTATATTTCCTGGGGATAAAACCCAGTCCTTCTTGATCACTTCACTTTACTTCCTGTAGATCATTGATTACTCAAGCGGGCACTAGGAACATCTCAATATGTCCTGTCACATGCAAGATAGCCCAAGGGCATCTTCCCACTCCAGGAACATAAAGAGCCTCAAACCATTCCATCAAGTCATGGGAATAAAGTCTATAATTGTTGCTGGTATTTGGCATGTCAAATACGACACGGGTAGCTTGCCAGGCTTTGCCATGAGGGTGAGATAATCTTCTAGTCACCTCAAAACTCGAGCATCATCACTGACCCACCCTGCAGCAGTTAAAAACAGTAAAGTTCTCATTTCCCAAGTGTTTTTCTTCAAAGCCACATTTAGTCAGATTTTATATTCCAGTCTAATTTAATTTTCAAAAACTCATATTGCTCAAATATGAATAGTAGCTTATATTATAGACCTCCTGACTAGCTTGAAAGCCCTTTACTTTGTTATATATCATACATCTGTTTTATCCAGCACATAGAAAATAATCTGTGACTTTCAAGGTGCTGTTTTCAGGTAGAGCATATAGAGATCAGATAATACCCAGGAAATGATTTAAAAATTACTTTTTTTCAAATTAGAAGGACACATTCTGAAGCATGACTTTACAAATATCACCTCTTCTCTTTCACATTCCCTTTCCCTTTCTTCTTGTAACCACTTTACAGGAACAACCACAATGAAAATGGACACTCTCTTTCATCTGTAATAAATTTCACTCTAATTTGACTTGCCAGCAAAACGATCTGGGGCCGAAACACAACCCCACGATCTAATGTGTAGTGTGCATTTATCAGGTAATAGATGCTTTAAAAATCTACTTTAGGTTCTTTTAGCTTTGGTCACATGAGAGCAAATAAGAGCCTTTGGCTACTCTTCGTTATCAAATAAATACTACGTGAATCTAGAAGATAGTTAATTAAGTTTTGAAACCCAGTTGGTTGACCTTCTGTCTTGTAATAGTCAAGTGGTCGCCAGAGTAAATAGTGCTCATTTCTCTGGGTGTCAGATTTGGTAAGTTTAGACGCAGAGAGAGTGACTGTGTGTGCTCCCTTCCTCTCGGAGCTGGGACCTCCCCCGACTGCCTCAGCCCTGAGTGTCAGGAAACAGACTCATCTGGTTTGCATTTCCTTTGAGCCTCACTCTGAAGGCTAATGGGGAGTTTTCAGATTTCTTTGCTAACACTATAGACTAAGTGATGAAAATCCCAGTGGAATTCAGACTTCCTTAGTATTTATATATGTCTGTAGGGCAATTGTGAGTTAATAATCTTTTCCTGAGACCACTTTATATTTAACAATTATTTCTGGCATTATTCCCTCTTTCCCAAAGGAAATTTCCCTCAGTTTATTGCTAGCACATATATAAAATGATCTTTCTAAAATTCTGTGATTTTTGGTTTGGTATTTTTGTTTTGTTTATTTAATCTAATTTTAAAAGTGTAAGACCTTTATTTACTATTTTTAATGTGAAGTTTCCGTTAATTTTTAATTTGAAGATCTAAAATTTTAATTTTAAAAGATCTACTGTAAACATGTGCTATTTTTAATTAAAACTTTAAATAGATTTTTACTGTGAATATTTAAAAAATTAGAAAATGGCGAATTTTTAGAAATACTCAGCACTATCTATAAGCATACTTTCTTTAAGCAAAATAAGAAGCTATGCTTATTTTCTTGTTCTGCTTTTAGTTTTAACAATAATGCATTTTCTCATTAAAAAGTTTAGACATTTTTTCCACATGTGTCTATCTTGTCTCGCTCTCTATGTGTGTATGTATATATAATTTTGAATGTGCTACATTGTTTAGAAATTAGCACCTTTCCTACTTTCTAATTTCCTAAATAAATTAAAAAAAACCTTGTCTTATTTTCATATAATTTCTTCTGCTACAAATTGACATTTTTGAGAATTAGGATGCAGGTCTCCTTTATTTGTTTTATTAGTTTTGAGAATTAGGATGCCGATCTTTATTTATGTTTCTGTGAATCTGGAATTTCCTCCTAAGTAGCCTGCATATGACATTCCAAAGTGCAGGTATTAGCCCTAACCAAGGAGATGTGAGTTTATAAGAAGTATTTTGAAGTTGATTTAACATTCTCTTTATAAATATTCTGTCCTGTTTGACAATTCACAGTTGCCGAGTGGACTGCTTCTCTAGGAATTAGTCTTTTTTTCTTCACATTTCACCCATATCCACTGTACCATGCTTTATAGAATATACTTCATGTTCAATTACTGCTATTGCTAAAGGTTGCTCTGGTCAACCAATATGGCAGAAAATACGTCGAGCAAAGGGAGTCACAAAAAGGGAGTCTCTCAGACCAGGATTCTGTGATTGCTTTTGTCATGACTTTGTTATAAAAGAATGCAAGCTCAGCTTCTCTCTTTCCAATAAAAGCAATAAAATTTACTTTAGCCATTTCGGAGACCCATATAACATTAAAGGAGTTGTGACACATATTTTTAAAAAAATGAATTCTCATGATATTTTTTTTACTTTCTTATATGGAAAAATTTCTTGCACGGCAGAGCCTGGCAAGCTACCCGTGTTGTATTTGATATGCCAAATACCAGTAACAATTATAGACCTCATTCGGAATGGATTGAGGCTCTTTATGTTCCTAGAGCAAGCAGAGGCCCTTGGGCTCTACTAGCATGAGACAGGACATATGGAGATGTTACTGGGGCCCGCTTGAGCAAATTGATGATGAACGGGAAGACAGTGATACAGTGATATGGAAAAATTAGGGGAAGCGATCTTTTAATTTTTTTTTTTTTTACTTAATCAGAGTTACACACAAAGTTATTGGTTGTGGAACTTTAGGCTACGGTAGTATTTCAACACCAATCTCACTGCAAGTGTCAACTTGTCAACTTCCCACCACCAGTGTTCCATGTTTGCCCCCGTCTCCCAACTCTCTTCCCCCACCATCCATACCTGCCACCATGATAGGCACTTTACAGAAATTGGAGCTTGCAGTTTAACTCTTATGTTTTTAATGTTATTGAGTCTGAGCTTTGGGCATACAGTTGTACTAATCTTCGACATCACCAGAGTATCAGAAACAACTGACCCCTGGTCCCTCATTACTTAAGGGGAAAACAATTTTTAAAAATCAATTCTTTTAAACCTGCCATGGAGCAGGGCTGGGGGAGGGGGGGGGAACCGGGACGTTGGTGGTGGGAGATGGGCACTGGGGCGGGATGGGTGCTGCAACACTGTTTGACCAAAACCCAAATATGAACTTTTTAATTGTATATCTTTGTAATTTTAAAAATAAAAAATTAAATCAGGAAAAAAAATCAATTCTTTTAAATAAAAATTTTAGCAGAAAATAGAACCATGCAATTATTAATTTTTCTAGTGATAAAAAATCCACTGAAAACTGGGTAAGGTTTTTTTTGCTTTTTTGGGGTCACACCCAGCAATGCTCAGGGGTTTCTCCTGGCTCTGCACTCAGGAATTACTCCTGGTGGTGCTCGGGGGACCATATGGGATGCCGGGGATTGAACCTGGGCCGGCACGGCCAGCCAAGTGCAAGGCAAACGCCCTACCTGCTGGGCTATCGCTCTGGCCCAAACTGGGTTAAGTTTTAAGAAGTTGATACACCACATGGGTGTTATAGATGGAAAGACGGTATCCTCACATATTATAAATGGAAGCACAATCTTGTGTAATAAATGTTAACATTTTTAAAATACAATTTTATATATTTTATTATCATCTGAGAACTAAACTTGCAAAACGTATTCTAAGAAATAGCATCAGAAAAGTATTTAAACGCTTAAATGTAAGGATATTTGGTACAATGTTGCATTATATTATGAAGACAGATTAGGCAGTAAAATTATTTTCACAGTATACCATGGATCACTTGTATCACTTGTCACTTGTATTCCCGTTGTTCATTGATTTGCTCGAGCAGACACCAGTAACGTCTCCATATGACCTGTTGGGTGCTTGTGTAGCCCAAGGGCATCTGCTTGCTCCAAGAACACAAAGAACCTCAAACCATTTATTCAGGTCATGGGAATGAGGTCTATAATTGTTACTCATTTTTGGCATATCAAATATGACTTGGGTAGCTTGCCAGGCTCTGCAGTGCAGGTGGGATACTCTCATCAAACTGAGATACCACGGATATGATAAGAATTCTTTTTTAGGGCATTTAAAGCAAATTAGGAAGGCACTATGCTTATTGCCAAATAGATTATCATTTTTAATCCTAAAGTAATGATTAGGGGTAGGCTACCTAACAGAGCACATAAAGATCTGTGTGTTTGAACCATGGTTTTTATTGGTGGGGGGGCATTGGCAGGTGGGCCTCACCCAGGAGTCTTAGAGGTTAGTCCTGGACCTGCACTTGACAATAACTCCTGGCAGGTTGGAGGATGTTACAGAGTGCCAGAGATCAAAGCTGAGTCAGCAGCCTACAGGGCAAGTGCTTACCTGTTAATATTGTTTCTCCAGCACCTGAACTGTAAAGACTTCGATCATTTCTTCTATTTATCCTTCTTTAACCCCTGTAATACTTTATATTAAATTACTGAAGTATTCAAATTCTCCCAATAAGTTGCTGTAACTAATCTATGACAATTCCTTGAGATTAACAACTCTATTCTTTAGTTTATTACAATCTTTACCTCAATATTGGTCTATAGCAGTAAAAAAGAACGGGAGAAATTTATGACTACCCATCACACTTTCCACTGGGATTCTGTTCTAAACTTTGTTATTATATAGATTTTAACAGTTCAAGAACTAAAATCCACTTTGTACTGAAAGTGGGGAAAACGTCTCAGGCAGGTCTTCTTGTCCAAATGAAAGAATTTTGAGGTAATAATGAAACCATGCTCTATTGGATATAATTTTATGTGCTATGCTCACATGTGATAAAAAATTAAGCAAACATAGCACAAGAGCATTTACTCCCAAGTGAAAATATAGTTATAATACGCTCCAGAAAATGGGAATTGAAGAAACTTTCCTCAAGATAGTTACAGCCATCTACCAAAAGCCCACAGCAAGCATCATTCTAAATGGGGAAAAGTTGAAAGCCTTCCCCCCTGAGATCAGGGAAAGACAAGGTTGCCCACTCTCACCTCTTTTATTCAATATAGTACTGGAAGTACTTGCCATAGCAATCAGAGAAGAAAAGGACATCAAGGGCATCCAGATAGGCAAGGAAGAAGTCAAGCTATCATTATTTGCAGATGACATGATATTATACCTAGAGAACCCTAAACTCTCTACCAAAAAACTCTTAGAAACAATAGACGCATATAGTAGAGTGGCAGGATACAAAATCAACACCCAAAAGTCAGTGGCTTTTTATATACAAATAACAAAAGAGAAGAAAGGGATATTAAGGAAACTATTCCATTCACAATTGTGCCACAGAAAATCAAATACCTAGGAATCAACTTACCCAAGTATGTAAAGGACCTGTACAAAGAAAACTACAAGACACTGCTCCAAGAGATAAAAGAGGACACAAGGAAATGGAAACACATTCCCTGTTCATGGATGGGGAGAATCAACATTGTCAAAATGGTAATACTCCCTAGAGCTCTATATAGATTCAATGCAGTCCCTATGAGGATACCCATGACATTCTTCAAAGAAATTGACCAAACGCTCCTGAAACTTGTATGGAACAATAAACCCCCCAAGGATAGCTAAAGCAATCCTTGAGAAAAAAGAAGATGGGAGGCATCACCTTTCCCAACTTCAAACTGTACTACAAGGCAGTAGTAATTAAAACAGCATGGTATTGGAATAAAAACAGACCTATGGACCTATGGAATAGAATTGAGTATCCTGACACCCAACCTCAAACACATGATCATTTAATCTTTGATAAAGGTGCAATGAATCTAAAATTGAGTAAAGAAAGCCTCTTCAACAAGTGGTGTTGGGAAAACTGGGCAGCGACACGTAAAAATATGAATTTGGACCTGTGTCTAACACCATGCACAAAAATCAGATCAAAATGGATTAACGATCTCAATATCAGACTTGAATCCATAAAGTACATTGAAGAAAATATAGGAAAAACCCTCCACGACATTGAAGTTAAAGGCATCTTCAAAGGTGAAACATCACTAACAAAGCAACTAGAAGAAAAGATAAACATATGGGACAACATGAAACTAAAAAAGCTTCTGCACCTCAAAAGAAACAGTGACTAAGATACAAAAGCAGTCCACAGAATGGGAAAGAATATTCACCCAATACCCATCTGATAAGGGGTTAATATCCAGGATATATCAGGCACTGGTAGAACTTTACAAGAAGAAAACAAACAACCCCATCAAAAAATGGGAAGAAGAAATGAACAGAAACTTCAGCAAGGAACAAATTAGAATGGTCAAAAAACATATAAAAAATGCTCATCATCACTAATCATCAGAGAGATGCAAATCAAAACAACAATGAGATACCACTTTACACCACAGAGACTGGCACATATTCAAAAGAGCAAGAACAACAAGTGCTGGCGTGGATGTGGGGAAAAGGGGACACTCATCCATTGTTGGTGGGAATGCTGGCTGGTACAGCCTTTCTGGAAAACAATATGGACTTTCCTCCAAAGACTAGAAATTGAACTCCCATTTGACCCAGCCATACCACTCCTGGGAATCTACTCTGGAAAACCAAAAATAAGCAGCGGAAACATCATCCCTACTTTTATGTTCATAGCAGCATTATTCACAATAGCCAGAATCTGGAAGCAACCCGAAGTGCCCGAAAATCGATGACTGGATAAAGAAGCTTTGGTACATCTACACAATGGAATACTACGCAGCTGTTAGGAAAAATGAAGTCATAAAATTTGCCTATAAATGGATGGACATGGAGAAGATTATGTTGAGCGAAATTAGCGAGAAGGAGACAGATACAGAATGACTGCATTTATTTGCATGGCATAAATACATATGTACATATTATGATACCAATATCCAAAGTCAAGTGAAACATGTATCAGGAGGTCTTGTCAAAGGTAGAAATTATCACAAACGTGTGGGAGTCAGAGGTTAGGTAAGACAGAAAATGGAACAGGGTGCTAATAATTGTCGAGGGAACTAATGCCAACCTAGAACTGAGCATTAAATAGAGGCAAAAGGATACACATGACAACCTCTTAATGTATGTTCTGTAATCCATAGCCTGGAAGGGAAGGAAAAGAGAAAGAGAGAGAAAGGGAAAGAAATAAAGAACCTACCATGGAGGTGGGCTGGGGAAGGGGGGAGGGAACCGGGGATGTTGGTGGTGGGAGATGGGCACTGGTGGAGGGACGGGTGCTGGAACACTGTATGACCAAAACCCAAACATGAACTTTTTTAATTGTATATCTTTTTATTTGTATATCTCACGGTGGTATACTAAAATACTTAAAAAAAAGAAAATATAGTTATAATAAAACAGTCTAAAAATAATGATGAAAATATCCTAATAAGAAAATGAATAAACTATTGAACTAAATGAAAAATATATATACTACAAAAAGGTTAAGTCTAGAGAAAGAATTCAAGAATGATGGGAGGAAATTTTCTTGGTAAATATAGTACATGCAGTGCCATTTAAATGCTTTTACATATGCAGTTGAAGCCTTTATAATGTTATAAAATGATTCAATTAGAAAAAGAATATAAAATGGGTGTATTGTAATTTTACATGTTCATGACATTTTCTCAGTTCTTCAGTCTCATGCTTTATGATACATGTATGAGAAAATACACATTTTGTAGATTTAGCACTGTACCAATTTGATCACACTGAAACTCAAATTTGCATAAATAGAACATGTTTTGAATTATGATCTATGTAGTAACATAACTGCATTGGCCTTCTTGACACATAAACTTTTTGGGATAGTAGGGAAATTTGACACAATTCATTAATGATAACTCAGTTTAAGACTATCTTTTACTGTTAAACATTTGATCATAAACTATTTGTACTTCCAGCTTATTTCCTCTGCCACTTTCAATGATTACAATATTTCTTTATTCATATGCCCCATGTTTACTTATTACATTGGCATTTTTATTGATGAACTTCAGGTCAGTTTCCTTCATTCCTCTGCTAAGATGTTCTTTCTTCAGCCGACAGTGTCATACTCACCCTCCGTATAGGGTGGGAATGACTACTGAATCTGTCCCTTCAAGTCTTCCAAGTACACAGGAGGACATTCAATGTCCATCCCTGTGAATTCCAGCCTCACTCACCTCTTGTGTCATTAACTGATGTTTTGTCATCAATATTACTTTTAGATAGCATCCCATGTTGGAGATAATCATTTATGGTTAATCTTAAATTTGCAAGGAAGCAAGTTTCCCTGTTTCAACTTTTCCAGCCTATACTATATACACGTAGACACTTTCCCCTAAAATAAGATGCTAAGTCAGAGAGGCTTAGCATCTTATTTATGCATATGATTTCTTAAACTGAACACTCTTTTCTTCCCCATTACCTACCAGGGCTATAACTTTTTAGAATCAAAAGTATTGGCAAGGCTTAAGGAAAGAAAAAATTGAGGAGTGAATAAGGTTTAAAATGTACTTACTTAAAACTAAAATAGCACTGATCCAGATATTTAACTCCTGGATACGCATTCCCAAGAGAATTGGAAGCAAAGATTCAAAGAGATATTTGGATAGCCATTTTCATAACAGTTGTTATTTTTATAACTCAAAAAAGGAAGCAACCCAAATGTCCATCAATGGATGAATAGATAAATAGGGGGAGAATGCAGGCTTACAATAGAGTACTATTCAGCCTTTGAGCAAAAGGAATTTCTGACCTATGCAAGATTGAAAAGAACCTAGAGGACATTCGACCAAGTGAATAAGCCAGTCACAAAAAACAAATGTCACATAATTCCATTTACATAAGCTAACAATATAGTTGCATTTACAGCTATAGAAATTAGATTAATTGCTGCCTAAACTAGGAGGGAGGAGGAATAAATGAGTATTAGTAAATAGGGGAGATGATGCTTCAGTTTTCAAAGATTAAAAACAATTGTAGAGATGTTTAGTGATAATGATTGAACAAGGACATAAATGTACTTAATACAAACTTGTAGCCTTAGAAGTGGTTAATATGGACTGCTGGAGACAGTACAGAAGATAGAGCTCTCACCTTGCATGTGGCCGACCTAGGTTACATCCCCAGCACCCCAAATATCCCTTCAGGGTGTGCCAGGACACCTAAGAGCAGAGCTGGCCTGATCACCAGGTGTTATCCCAAACCAAAACAATTAAAAAAAGTGGTTTATATGGTAAATTTTATATTATTTATATTAGCACAATAAAAATTTAATTATGTCAATAAATGCTGGACTTAGAGATGACTACAAGAGTATGCTACCCGCATGGCAGAGCCTGGCAAGCTACCCGTGACATATTTGATATGCCAAATACCAGTAACAATTTTAGACCTCATTCCCATGACCTGATGGAATGGTTTGAGGTTCTTTATGTTCCTGGAGCTAGCAGATGCCCTTGGGCTCTACTTGTATGAGACACGACATATGGAGATGTTACTGGTGCCCGCTCAAACCAATCGATGAAGAACGGGAAGACAGTGATACAGTGAATCATCTAAATAATTCATGATTTATTTATTTACATTACCATAAGAAATATAACAAGAACTCTGTTAGAAGGCAATTTTAGGAAATAAAAATTATGTATTTAATTCTAGGAGAAGGGAAAGAGTAAAAGAGATAAGCCGTACTAAGAGAGAACTCCCCTATAGCTCTCAGACCAGTAAGTATTAATTCATTCTAGTTTGTTTAACAAAAAGCTAATACCCTGATGTTAATCTGGAGGTGTTTTTCCGCATGAGTTATCTGCTAAGACCACTGGTAAGTTAAAAAAGAAGCATAATATTTACTTTTCTGAAATTTCTGCTTTGCATTCCGCAGCACTCTGTAGTTTCATTACAGAGAGCACCATACAAGTTTAAATTTCTAAAAATGTTATTCTCTGGTATTATGGAATCTTCCATTGCATTGTGAGTTCCTGGAACAACACTTACAAAAAGGAATAAAGGCAAGAAAGTCACAAAAGAGAGCATGAGGGAAGGAAGTATTTCTTCCACTACATAGTTGCAAGTTTTTTTTTATCCAATAGCATTTGTGAAGTTTCATTTCTTTCAGCTTGGCTGGGTGATGGTACCAAGATCAATATTGCTGGAGAGGTAATTATTAAAGAGGGCAAAAAGTGGAAAGTTTGATGAGAGTTAAAAGGGAGTAGGAGATGTGAATTTTTATTTTCTTTGTTTTAAATGCAAAAATAACTAAAAGAGCAATTTTCTACATATTGACATTTGAGACATAGTCTTGGCATAATTCATTACCATATAAAATGTGAGTAAGCATCATATAATCAATTGAAGGCCTTAAGGGAAATGGAAAAGAGAATTCTGCTTCAGAATGTCCTTCAACTTGAGCATATATCAGCTTTTGCCCAGGCTTCCATTCTGCTGGCCTGTCCGATGTATTTCAGATATATTCAGGTTTGTGAGCCCCTGTACTCATGAGTCAGTTGTCTGAAATCTCTTTCCTCTCTCTTTCTCCCTGTATCTCATTTTTTCTCTCTCCCTCCTTCTCTCTCTCCTATATATATATGTGTGTGTATATATATACATATACATATATGTATGCATGCATGTATATATGTATATATACACATATGATATATAACATATATGTATGTATACATATATGTATATACATATATGTATACATACATATATGTATATACATACATGTGTGTATATACTATTGTATATATACATACATATATATATACTATTATGTAGCATGTATATATTGTAAGGATAATAGCCAAAGCAGCCATAGTATATTTTTTCACCTGTGGAAAACTCTCATATAGATTTTGGATTCTCAAGTCACCCCTCTGCTTCCCAATTATGGTCATGAAATTAAATAAAGGCACCACAATTTAAGAAAATCAAAAAGTAAATGATACGATAAGAAACTAGAAGACTATAAGACTGTTAAAACATAAATGGCATATTCATTTCAGATCACTGATCTCTTGTGGGATAACTGCCGGAAACACTCTATTGAGCATAATTCTAGGGTCTAATTCAGGCTGAGAAGGAAACATATTGTGACTGGGGACACTTCCTGTCCTTGGCTCATCTGTGACCTTGTGTTTGTCATGACAGAGAATAGAATAACTGAACTAAAAATATTTTTCTTTGAGTAGAAATAAGCACAAAGAACTATTTAACTGATAGGACACTTTATCTTCAGGAGGCTCTGCATGCTTTTATTTCTTAGGGATATATAACTGACATCTGGTGTATAAAGCTCCTTTCTTTTATTAAACCTGCTTTGTCCATGATCTCTTTCATTCTCTCAAAAGCCCCAACCCAAGGCCTTCAGCCTTATGGAGCTCAAAAGGAGGAAACAGTTTCCACCTTGTCTTTCACTCCAATACATCCAGGCACTCTTTCCTTGGTTCTCTAGCCAGTAGAAACTACACCCTCCATGTCCACATTTACCTTCTGTATATTTAGAAGTTATACTTTTAGAATTTTTAAAGAACATCAACGTATTTTCTTTCGTATACCTAAATTTCATAATTCACTGATCACTTAGAATTTTTTGAAGACATACTTTTTTTGTAGTTTCTCTAAGGAAGCACCAGATACTCAAAAATAAGACTAATGTGTTTAACAATTAAAGACACTATATATGCAAGGAAATTCTAACTATTGACATCTAAAATCCTTAATATTAAAGAAATAGCCTTTGAATCCATGCTAACCATTAGTTACCTGCCATTTATTCATTTACTAATCAAGCCATGAGTATCAAGTACCCAAACAGTACTCTTTTTCAAGGTGCTGAAGTTTAGTTGCAGAAGACAAACATTTACAGTACTGTGCAATTGGTGTCCTGTTAGAGTGTGTATGATTTTCTCTGAAAGCACAGAAGAGGTGAAATTCACTCTCTGGGCAATGAGAACTTAAAGACTTCCTTGAAGAAAGTGTCATTTCACCTAAATCTTCAAAAGCGAAGAGAGATGAGCCTTGTGGAAGGAGATAAAGCAAGCAGCTTTTGAAGTGGAAAGGGTGGATACAGACCTCCAAAATCACAGAAGACAAAATGTGACCCTTTCTTGGTCTGCCGGAGCCAAATAAGGAGAGAGAAGTGCTAAGAATTATATAGGGGCAAGGAGGCAGAATCAATTCCAGTCCATGTCTGAAGCTATTTGTCAAGAGAATTAGCCTTCTCAAATAGACAACGCTCCTGAATTGAATGGAACAGGAAGTCCGTATAATCAGTAGTTTGCTAGTTAATTTACTCATCCACAGTTCTCCATACATTCTTGCCAAACTCTGACTTGTACTTTAGGAATAATCTGGAGTTCAATGAGGAACAGTATTCAATGGGGACTCACTAATTTGGCACCTCTGAAGGATCAATTACTGTGCTTAAGAGTTTCACTCAGCAGAGAAAGGTTGAGGGCATGCAGTAAGGAGATATATGGAAAAGACTGTAGGGCAGCAGAGGAAATACAAAGAAGACTTGTACACCCTAGTACACAAAGTCAGATTTAAGAAAAAGGGTACATGCTGCTGAAGGTTATACATCCCCAAATTGAACACTGTAGAGAGAACATTTCTTAAAACAAGAGCAAGTATGCTATTAATAGTCCCAAATGAATCTAAAAATTTGGGAACCCAGCTATTGATTTGTTACACATTCACTGAATGACAAGTAGTTAGGGAAGAATATTTGGGAGAACATTCCAGCTTCACCCCTGAATGGCGAGGTACCAAAATGTTGGTGCTTGCACAACAGATTTGCTGCCAACCTGTGATTATTTGAGATTATGGGGGAACCAGGATTCCAATAACACTTAAAAGCAAGACTTGAAGGCTGGGAAACGACCGTATGCTCTGCTCAGCTCTCACTAATCATTACCCTTCTGTCAGCGCATTGCCATGGCATACAAATGTCTGGAATTATAAAATTGCCACCTTCTCTTCTTACTCTTTCTAACCATTTCCTTTTGGAAGGAAAACGAGATAATCTAGGCAAAGCCAGTTGCACAATTTGAAAGGCCTAGTGAAAAAAATGAAATAGCAGAGCACCTTGTCAAAAAATTATTAAGAGCTTCAAGATGGCAGAGTGCCAAATATGAAGGCAAGTGAGTAGTGCTTTTGGGTGTAGAACCTAGTAAAAAGGTACAGCTCATACACCCATAAAGATGACCTTGAATTTAACTGTCATGTAAAACAGCTGAGTCATGTTATGAATGACTCATGTTAGTCATGTTATGAGTAAAAGGAATCGTAATCTTCCCAGATCAGAGTTCTTGGGCCTTCTGGTAGTATGGTCAGAGACAGCATAGATCTAATGCCTTCCAAGATTTCAAAATAAAGGGGGATATTCCAATTCCTGAGAGAAATGCTAACCTGAGATCACTTCATTTATGTAAGTCACAAATTGTCTACCCATTTAGCAGATGGATTATTCCCAGAAAATTAAAGGAAACTGTTGAAGCTATGTGACTTTTTTTCCCAGTTGAATTTATCTTTAAAGTGAATGTAAGTTATTGTTTGAAAAGAAAGGTTGAATAAGTAGATATATCAATTCTATAGAGGAAAATCTCTTTAAAAAACATGGTCCAAATCATTGTATGGCAGCTCAGAAGGAAAATCAAGACACACTAGTTTTATTTATTTATTTATTTATTTAGTTATTTTTATTAATTAATTAATTTATTTATTTATTTTCTTTTTGGGTCACAACTGGCAATGCTCAGGGGTTACTCCGGACTCTCGCACTCAGGAATTACGGCACACTAGTTTTAAACTATGTTCTCCAGGACC